>BDDC01000264.1:45149-80338 GCA_001662425.1 Chlamydomonas sphaeroides | reverse complement strand
GCGCGCTGCTTGGGGTGGCGGGGGCCTCTAGGCACAGCCGGGGCGCATCGGCGGCCGGGATGACGCCGAGGCCGCGCGGCGAGAGCTGGTACGCGGCACTGCGGGCGAGGGCGGGTTGCGTTGCAGCAATGATGATGCGGATCTAGACGAGAGTAAACGACAAGCTGATTATTGTGCTGCGTTAGGGCCGACCATGCTCAGGGACCGCAGCGCGGACACACGGGCGCCTCACTTTGGCGATGCCGGGTTGTGGAACACGGCCAGCCGCTGCGCATCCGAGGCGGGGTCGCAGGGCTTGAAGGTGGCGGATGTGTTGGCGTCTCCGTAGGTGAGGCATCGGGACAAGTAGTCCTTGACCACGTAGCGGTAGCTGGTGGACGAGGCCAGGCCTGAGCGGGACGCCGTGTGCAGGTGCCATGGAACAGGTGCAGAAGCGGGCTACGAGATGCGTGCCTCGCGCAGGATAATGGACCGCTCCACACCTAGGCTGCTATATGTCATGCGCATATGACACCTCGCCATGCTGAAGGCTGTCGCGCGCGCTTGCTTGGCCACGCGTTATGGTCGTTGTGCAGGCGTGCCCTCAGGGGCAGCGTGTCCCCTCCCCACGATGCCTGCTGCGGCATGGGCTCACCCGGCGCAGTGGTATCTGGCATGTAGAGCCGAACGAGGTCCCCGGCAGTGTCGCAGGGCAGCAGCTGCAGCTGCGCGCCCGCGATGGTGTTGGTGGGGCCCGCGCACAGGCCCTCGGCGTGCTGAGTCGCAAGCAGCCAGAAGCTGCACGCAATGCGGATAATTGTTTTTTGAGGACGAGCACCGATTCAGCATGCATAGCTACATTCAGCAAAGCCCGGCTAGTAAGAAACGTAGCGATTAAGGGCTTCGAATGAAGTTCATTCTTCGCCCGTCGCGAGCGAGTTCTCGTCGCACCATTTACCAGTACGTGACCAGCGGCTGCCTCACCCGTTGGAAAACTCCCTGAACCTGTACTGCATGTGCGGGGCATCCAGGCAGGGCGCCAGTACCACGGGCGTCGCCGGGGCCGCCGCTGCGCCCTGCGCGCTCCAGCACAGGCCGCCAGTGGCTTTGACGTAGAAGGTGCTAGCGGGGCCTGGGCAGGTGGCAGGGCAGGTGGCGGGGCGATGGGGAGGCATAGTTGGGGATGGGGCAGCAGCTGAAACACACGCGCGGGTGGGTGGCAAGGGATGGATCTGTAGCGGGCTCCACGCAGAAGCGTGTCTCGCCAGCATGGGCGTTCAATTGTTAAGTTGAACAGAACACAGCACGCCCCGGGTAGCGTGGCACGCCAGCATGTGTGTTGAGGACAGACCCCCCGCACCTGCGGCCTCCAGCACAAACTGCTGCGCGCGCTTCTCCTCCTCGGTGAAGAACTCGTCGGTGCAGGTCGTCTGGACAAGCCCCTGCCCTACGTCCTGCACGGCGTTGGTCACTCCGATGCACTGGAAACCAAAGCTGGTCACCACCCTCGTGACCGGAGCTCCTGTGATTGCCGTGTACAGCACGGCACAAGGCACAAGGCAGGCGGTTTGTTATATCCCCGTTGTTGATGTAGGCGAGAGCCTAGCCATCACGAGCCACACGTCACTTCCCCACACTGGCAACACATCGCTGCTGCACCCAACCCACCCTCCTCGACGACACGGAAGACGGAGGTCGGGTCTGGGGTGCAGTCGGTCGAGTCGATGACCTGTGCCCCCTGCACCCTAGTGCATTGCGTTCCGCCGCGAGGTCGCAGCACGAAGCTCTGCTCGCTGGCCTTCTCCTGGCCGTAATGCTGGGGGTCACAGCAGCCGGGACGTACGGGGAAAGTGGTGTGTTCAGTATTAGGGGCACATTGTAGACACAACCCGCGCGGCACACCCTGGGTTGATGACGCGTTGGTCGTGCGTGCGTGGTGTGTTCAACTTGACAGGGCCGAAATTGTATGTACGGGTTGTCCGGCGGCGCGACGATGCATGATGCCAAGGGAGAGCGCACGAGCGCCATCCCCCCTTGATGGCGGCGGGTTCGTCTGCTCAGGGTACGACAGCCCACCTTGACGCGTTGCGGCGTATTGTACGAAGGGTTGAACGGCGACTCGAGCCAGCCCGTGAAGTGGCCGGTCACAGCTAGGGCCCAGCGCTGTGGCCGCATGATGATGGTCGTCGACGAGGGCTGCAGCGTGTGCACCACCCTCGTTCCCCTGCGGTACATGTTGCAACACGGCGCACGTGAGCACAGTTCTGCCGTACCGCCGTACTGCCGTACCGCCGTGCCGGGTCCGCGTCGTCTGTGAGCAGCACGTGCCAACGCTGGTGCTGGTGCGATGCTCACCGAACATACAAGGTGACGTCCGTCCCCGCAGGCGCCTCGATGCGCACCCTTTCCACGTTGTTGAGTGTGTCTGAGTGCGGCATGGGAGCGTGCAAGCACGGGCCATTGGCAGTTTTACTGTAGAACCAGAGTGGAAGTTGGCCGCGGGCGGCCGTTGGCAGGACGGCATGTCGGCCGGCGCATGGGGCGGGCCCTATCTTCATGACCATCAAGCTAGCTGCCAACTAGGGCGCGTGCGCTGCTCAGCACTGCGTGCGGTCCACACCCAGCCACCCACCTGTGGTCAGCGGCAGCAGCACGCCCGTGTTGTTCAGCTCGTACAAGAGGTCCAGGTCGTTGATTAGACGAACCGCTGTGGCGATAGCGACCGACGAGCTGGGGTAGTCGTGGTAAGCGAGAACCTGCAAGCATCAAGGCACGAGCAGGGGCGTCGGAGGCGTTCGGAGCAGCATGGCGAGCTGCCGCGGGTCTAGCGCCTCTGCACACGTGGCCGACAGCTCGTTCTCAGCGCATAGGCGCCGCTGTCACCAACTGCTGCCCCGGGCCTATTATCCCCGGCCGCCGGTCAGGAACACGTACCGCGGTAATGGGCCTGTGGGGTCAGCAGGAGGGGATGCCCAAGCGTGGAGGGGGCCGGCGCGAACGTCAAAGCTAGCTCCTTGCTTGTCGGGCACAATGCGGCTACATGGGCGCCCATCCCATTTGCCCACGGCAGTCCGTGCCCCTCACCCTGCGCCCGTGGCCCGTAGCCCTGGTAGCCGGTACAGCTGGCCGTGTGTGACGGATGTGCCGTCCGCCACCTGCAGCTGGATGCTGTCGGGAGTGAGGCCAGGCAGCGGCAAGGAGCCGGACAGGTCCAGCCGTCCCCAGCCCTGCGTGCGGTCGGGGCTGGGGCCGATGGGCCGACCCAGGTTGGCCGCGAAGCCGCCCTGCGGAGGGACAGGGTAAGGCAGGAGGCCGGAGGACGTCGTACTATGTGGGGGTGCACGATGCCATCTGGCGTGCGGAGGGGCTGCTGCTGGGCTTGTTGAGCCACCCCCCCCCCCCATGCAGCTCATCAGCCCACAGCCGCACCTCCAGGGACCGTGCGCCCGCAATCGCCACGGCCTGCGGTTGGCCGCGGCCAAGCGGGGGAGGCAGGCGGGCACCCAATAATACCGTCAGCACATGTGGGCCCGCCCGGCCGCACCGTGCGGGCTAGCGTGTCCAGCGATGAAGGGTGCCACAGGGTCAAGAAAGCCCTGCACAGCCTAGTCGGACCTTGAGGTCGCTACCCTGCGCGGCCCACCTTGAGCAGTGCCCCCGTGGGGGTGAAGGGAGCCGACTCGGGGCCCCGGTAACCCTTAGGGTAGAAGCCATCCCTGCCGGCCGCGCATGGGTGCGTCAGGAAACATCAAAGAATGGCGGGGACTTGCTGGACGCTAGCTAGCGACAGCGGCCGTGCGTACGTGCTCCTGTCATCCTGAACGCCCCAACAACACCCGATCCCTCCCTCACATGAAGTACTGGCGCATCAGCAGCATCTGCCCCGCAACCTGAGGGGTCAACAGAGCAGTCATGTCAATCCTGATGAGCGGCTCCTCGCCTATCCGCCCCAGTTGAGTGAAGCGGCTGCAGCGCGCGGTGATTGACCTCGCACCTGTGCGGCTGCCACGGACGTCCCTGCAGGGCGCATGGATGGGGCAACAGCATCCAGCGGCGTGTGTTGAGTGCTAGGGCAATGGGGCTGGCGACGCGCCTCCTACAAAACCGCATGCATACGGGCCCTGCATGCACGAGCTGCTGTTGTTGTGTGCGGCCCTTGCTCGCCTGAGCCGCTCCGGGACTGGATGGGCTGGCAAGTCGTGCCTGGGGTGTGTCAACGAGGCGTCGGGCAGGGCGGACTCGGTTGGGCAGCGGCAGTGGCAGAGGTGCGCCCGCGCCACACACACACACACACGTGACGCGCAGCCCCCATAGTGCTCGTTTCGCGACAGCAGCTGGGTCCCCCTGCGCCTTACTGTCTGCGTTGTTGATCCCTGCCTGCGCCATCGCGGAGAAAGAGACCTGGCCTGCGGGCAGAAGGGCGCAACTGCTGGCGCCACGCCGACCCGACACACAGTCCGGGCGTTGACCGTGGGTGCGGCACTGCGGCTGCGAGCGAGGCCGCCCTACGCAGCGCTCCGTCCTGCAGCACACGACACGTACCCGGCGCGACCAGGTCTGCGGGGTACCAAGGGGCAGGGGGCTTGGTGTCACCAAAGCACTTCCTCCAACCATCCCAGCCCCTAGCTACCAGCCGCGGTCCTGCCCCTCCACTTGCCTGGCTTGACGCGTCCATCGGCGGTAGGGCCGTAGGAGCTGAACTCCAGGACGTGGTTGGGCGAGGCGGGCGGCATCTCGGAGGGCGGCAGGAAGCGGATGTGCAGGTCGCTGGCCGGGTCCGCCAGGATGGACTCCAGCCTGCGGGCGAGGTTCTGCGCAGGGAATGCAGGCCGGGCCGGGCAAGAGGGCAAGACGCACAGGGATGCATGGAAGGCAGTGCATGTGCGCCCACGTCACCTGCAAGCTGCTGTGTGCCTTACTTGCGCAGCACAGCGAACGACGGGCAGTGTGACGGTGCGCCCTCCCACACACGCGGTCTGGCGTCCGCCCCGCCATGAACCGGGCAGCCGTGGTGGCTTACGCCTCAAGGGGTGTGATGCGGCTCCTCGCGTTCCTCGGGGCTGCGCTGCGCAGCGCCTTGGGTGTGGGTGGTCGCTAGCGCACGCAGGGGCGGGCGGGCGCGGGCCTGCAGCGCGCACGCCTCCTGTGCGTGCGGCAGGCGGCCCGGGTCGCCCTGCCCCTCCGCCGCGCAGCCGCTGAGGTTTCCCCGGCACTCCGCTCACCCGGTTCACAAAGGCGTGCAGGATGCCGGCCAGGTTGGTGGGGATGAAGGCGGGCAGCGTGAACACCATGTTGGCATCGCTTGCGTTGTAGAAGATCGCCCCTGCCGCGCCGCCGGCGTTGAGGTTGGCGATGCGGTTGCTGTAGGTGCAGGTGACGGCAGACACATTGACCTGCGCCGAGGGGGCCGGGGATGTACCCAGGGTTGGGCTTACTCCTCGGCATGAAGGAACGGCACAGGCTACAACCCCTGTACATATCGCCCCTGCCTCCCCCGTGAGCCCAGGGCGAGGCTACGTATAAGACCTCCGCCCAACCAACAAGCTCCCTCCACAACGTCTCGCCTCGCGCGTGACGCCTCAGGCCGCCGCCCTCCGGCCTGCGACCCTCTCCCGCCCCCGCTTCGCCAGCCCTCGGCCTTCGGCATATTTTCTTGACACACAGGCTACAGCGACACACAACCTCCAACTCGTGCAATCACCGACCAGGAGGTGCGGGTGCGAGCGGTCGGGGCACTTGCGGGCACGCAGTAACGGCGACTGCGCCTCGCTTTGCTCACCAGGACAACGAGGCCCGCGTAGGCCCCGGCTGCAGGCATGGCGCACGCGCCTGCGGGTGACGCCACCGCGACGCCAACACGGCCCTGCGGCCCAAGAACGGGCGGACGATCAATGGAAGGTGGTTCGCGCTGTGCCACACTACCTCCCAGAGCTGGCTGGTGTCCGACATCACCATCATCAGCTGCCCGTGCTGCGTGCACGGCGTCGTCAGCATACTTCCGCCCCGCAACTGCTTGCATACTTCCGTGACGTGCGTGGCCGCGCCGCCGCGGCCAACCGGCGGCTAGCATAGGCTCACCTGGGCGCCCACGAAGCTGGACCAGCTGCCGAAGGGGGATCCCACGCCGGGGTGGAACTGCGAGGAGGCCGGAGGGTCGGGATGCGGGGCGCTAGGTTGCCAGTGAGCGCCATCCCCGGACCCGCATGTCCATCAGGTCCGTGGCAGCGCAGTAGCCTCGAGCTCCTCAAGCCCCACCGCGAACGACTCGTAGGTCCCGTTGGGCGTGCTGTAGTTGAAGACGTGCAGGCGCCAGCTGGCGGGCTGGTTGGTGCCGCCCTCCTCGTGGGTCATGCTGGCGCCCACCGTCAGCACGTTCTGCCGCGAGCAGGAGGGACCACACGTGGCAGATCAAGGATTGGACGGCTAAGCAGCTGGGACCGCTGACAGAGTATGCGCGGACGGTGCTTGGTTGCAACCTCCGCCCGAGTCCTGACGACCGGCCTCGGCCCTCGCACAGCTCAGTGGCAGTCGATCCCCACCTTTGCATCGCCCGGGGCGCGGATGTTGACGTTCATCTCCAGGTCCCGACCTGCGCGGCGGCACGGGCTTGGCGGGTTCACAGGCATCGGCGGGCGCCCCTGCCCAAGGGCGCCGGGCGTCTGCGGGGCTGGCCGTGTCACTCTGCCCCCCCATAGGTCCCCGTAGCGCCCAGCCTGCTCCGCCCGCCCTCCCTCACCTTGGTCCGCAGCCGCCACGATGCTGAGGAACATCGGGTTGTTCCAGGAGTGGGTGTCGTAATTAATCGACACCGTCTGGTACACGCTGAGTCCGCCAATGGACCAGCCGTCGTAGCTGAGGCGCGCGCCCACGCCCATGTGGAACTGCGGCGGGCGTGAGGGCGCGAGAGAGCGCCAGAAGATGGCAAGCAAGGCAGGTACGCGCCACCGGGCCCCCGCTGCTAGCCCGCCCTAGCATGTTCAGGTACTTGGTTTGCCGCGCACATAAGCTGCGGCTACAGCGAGACCCGCCCCTGAAGACCATGCGCCCATGCCTCCCAAACGCACGTCGAGGTGGTTCCTGCGTGTTGGGGGCACGGGGGCAGGGCGTAGCGGCCCGAGGGGGGCGAGGACGGCATGGAGGGAGGCGGAGGTTGCGCGTCAGTGGCCACTCCCTGTCGTTCCATGCAGTGCCGATCCGCGCGCACCGCACGCCTGCAGCCGGTGGCGCCAGCTAGCTGGCGGCTGTGTCTCGGCGTTGGGGGCCACACCAGGGGGCGGGGCCATCACGGTCCCACGGCCTCAGGGTCGCAGAGCTTGCCTGTTTAGGGCGCCGGTGACGAGGCTCAGGGTGGCGAGCGTGGTGGTGTTGGAGCCGGCGTCCCACACCGACGCCCGGGCCATGGGCGCGGCGCCGGTGCTGACGAGATGGGCGAAGTCGGTGTTGCCGTCTCCCGCCACCCCAACAAGGCTGCCGACCGCAAACGTGCCTGCGGGGTCCGGCGTAAGTATGATGAGGTTCGTGAAGTGAGGTGAAGGGGGTGGGCGCAGGTTCTGGTGTGTGTCAGGATGTGGCTGGGTCGGGTTGTGGGTCGGGATGAGGGTCGGGTGCACAAGTCCCAAAACACGAATGGCAAGGTGAGGGCGCGCGCCCCACATCCCAGGCCACGGCGAAGGACGTTGTGTGTTGACCCGAAGGCACGGCGGGTGGCGTCATATCCTGCTGCGCTAGCTGCGCGCCGGGCCGACCTCAGTGCACTGCCAGCTCGCAGCATCTAAGCGACCGAGCCCTGTACTCGGCTGAAGCTCCCAAGCCAGCCCCCGAGCCCCCCAGCCCCAGCGCACCCGTGCCCCCGGCGACGTCGCCCATGTCAGTGAGCGGTCCTGCGTGCAGGGCGGTGCGGTGCGCGCAGGTGTGCGGGCGACGCACCAGGTAAGTGGAGCGATGGGCCCACCAGGCCGGCAGGGGGTCGGGCATGCCAGTTGCGTTCACGGTGCCTTGGGCGCTGCCCCGCTTCCTTTGCCGCGCTTGCTGCCCACCGCGCGCGCCCTGCTGGAGACCGAGGAGGCTTCGAGGCTCTGCCCTCTCCCCACCGCCCCACGGCGCCCTGCTCACGGCTGATGAGGCTAAAGGAGTAGCCCACGACCTTGCGGTGGCTGGCCGACTTCCAGTTGGGAGGACTGAGGGTTGGGCGGGGCCACCACAAGCGGCGGCCAGAGCGGGGTAAGCGGTGCGTCGGGCCCTCACGGGCCATGCTTTGAGGTAGCACGTGATCCGTACAGTGAGCGGGGGTCATGGGCGCTTTCTTTGCCATGCCCAGCAGCTTCCGTCGGAGCGCATTGTGCACTTTGCCAGCGCTTATAAGTCGGTCGGTGAGAAGCTGGAAGAGCTGGTGAGCTAGGAGGGGAACGCCACACCGCCCGCACTAGACGCGCGCCCCATGTTGATCCCATGTCAAGGGCACCCACAGGATCGAGGAGGTCCTGTTGCTGGCTTGGATGGCGGCCGCCACAGCGGAGGCCGTCGTCCGGTCATCCTGGACCTCGCAGTGTCCTGCGAGGCGGGGAGAGGACCGAGGGGTCGTGGACCAGTCACGCGAGCTCCATGGATCAGGGCAGGCACCGAAGTGCCCTGGCGCCTGCCCTTTGCGGTCGTGCGGTGCGTAGCGAGGTCAGCGGCTTCGGCCGGGAGCTCCTGTCTGCCTGCTGTCGTCGGGGGCCTACATCCATGAAACTCATCAGGGCTCCCCGCACGCAGCCCATCGCACCCATGTCCAGGCCGCTGTCGGACACCTGCCGTGGGGGGGGGCAAGCGGGCAGAGGAAAAGCGGAGGGTGGATTCCGCAAGGCAGGGAAGCACAATAGAAATAGATATGGTTACAACACGTGCAGAGCCAGCGTCGTTCAATCAAGGAGGGCAGGCCGTGTGTGGGACAGAGTCCCCACACCCGCCACCGTAGGAGGCTGCCGCCTCGTGCGCTTGCTTAACCTCGCGCATCGCGGCAAGGCCCTGCCGCGGCTACGATTGCGGGCATCATCCATCCAGCACAGGCGCGTGCCGGCCCTTGCCAGCACGTGCGGTTGCTGCACGCGCACGCCCATAATCTGTGGGTAAGTAACTCATAGCGCGCAGCAGCCCCTACCCCGATGATCTGCTTGTTGCCCAGCAGTCCCGCTCGCCAGTACGGCAGCATCTGGTTGGTTGGGCTAGCGGCTTGGAGCTGCGTCAGCGAGCCTGCGAGCGAGCGAGGTGGGCGCCCCCGGTAGGGGGGACGAAGCAGGGGATCTCAGTGAGGACCAGCGTGGAAGCAGGGGCTCAGCAGTGGGGCAGGGAGCCCACAACAACTGCTGGCCATTCGACAACCCTGGTAACCACAGTAGTCACTGCGGGGAACATTGCTGTGCAGCACAAAGTTGGCTATGCGTGGCGTCTGCTCTGATATGTCTGTCGTACACCAGCGCCAGGATAGCCAGGAACAATAGCAAGGGCCCATTGCTGCTACGGGTGCTGGCAAGGCGGCATGGCGCTGTCTAACTTGATGCATGAATGACATGTTACGCGCAGCCGCTATGTGCTTTCGCAGGGGTGACCCTTAGGCTGCTGGGCAACTGGCTGGGCAGCGGCGTGGCCCACCCTTCTGTGTCCCACTGCTCCCGGCTTACTTGCCCCCCTACGCGCCCACGCACCGGTCTGTAGGATGATCTGAGCAACTGCATTTCCAGCAGCATTTTGCGGGGATGCCGCTAGCAATAGAAGAGTCAAGACTGCCACGGCGGTCGCAGCCGGCCGCGGCCATCGCCGGGTTACATCAACCGTTCCTGCAGTCGACACAAGGCGTCAACCAAGCACGCGTGGATTGCATAAGATGCCCTGAACAAGAGCGTCTGCAGCAACAGCTCGAGGCGCGCGAATAGTCGCGTCGCAGCATCGGGTGCGAAGTGTGCTCGGCTACCGCCTGCACACCTTCCATATGCAGCAGACGCCGCAGCTGGCCAACGCAGTGCACGTTGGAAGTGCCTCGCAGGCGTAGCTATGCCAGCGAACGTAGACCTCACTCAAGTCTGCTGCACGCGTGTGCAATCATGGCATATGTCTTGTGCGAGCGCTTCAGATCGTCCCAATTACGGACTTCTACGCGAGGAAGAAAGGAAAGGCGCGAGTGGGCTCGGCGGGAGCATTCACTTGCCACAATCCGTTATGTAGCTTTAAGCTGCGGTGCATCTACAGCTTACACCCTGTTCCACGAATGTACCTGTGACGGGATGAAACCTCGATCGTTATTACCCGCCGACGCGGCCGCTTAAGCGAGCAGCCGCCTTCTGGCTTGTCCTCAAACTTTAAAATGGTAATATAACTTGCAAGCACACAGGGCAATATGTCACTCTGCTGGAGCACGCAGCAGCAGGTGCAAAGAATCGAACGCCTCTCGACCGCTGCAGACTTCTGCTGATCTACATATCTTTATTTAAACGTGGTGTGGGGTCGCGAAGCAATCGCGAACAACTCCGTCGGTCTGAAGTCGTTAGGCGAGCTCGGGGCTCGCTTGGTAAGGAAGTGACTTGGCCCCACTGCCGCAGCTCGCCGTGTAAGCATGCATAGGCTGGTTTTGATACAGGCAGTCGGGGGCAACGTTTGCGTTCCCGGCTGGCGGTTGGTTACTGTGGCCACACGACGTCTGCCAGGTAGGCTACGTGCAACCAAAAAACTTTTTTGTCAGCGTCTCCAAGCGCCGCCAGGCCTCGCCGACTCCCATAGTAAAAGGATAAGGGAGCGAAACCTTTACATCCCCAGCCAAAGGCGGCCTGCATGCCCAGCATCCCCACACCCTGCTCTAGCGTCCAGATGGACAGGGCGTGGGACATGCAGCCCACCCCTTGACGTTGGACCGCTGAGGTCCCCAGGAGAACGCCTCTGGCGGCAGCCGCAGCCATGCGTAGCCAGGACGGCGGCGGCACTTCCCGGGGCGCACCCCGATCCGCAGCCTGGCGTACGTAAGCGAGGGTGCCAGTGCAGGCTTGGCAGGTCCCTCAAGTAAAAAGGCTTGGCAGCGCAGCTCTCGGGCCTTGCCTTCGCGAGGTGGCTGGCTTGGGGATGAGCGAGGTCGCGGCGCGGTACCGCACCCGGCAGTGCCCCTTGTCGTGACATACCGCGTCCGCGGCATGGCTCGGCCGGAGGGGCGGCGGACCGCGCGTCACCGCACCCCCAGGGGCCACCACCACCCCCGTGGCGCTGCCAGCGCACATCGGCGAACCGGGCGTGCCAGGAATCCGGACAACAGCCGCGTAGCAGCGTTAACGGATTGCGCTCTTGCCATCTCGAGCGTAGCGTTGCCTTTTCTGCACGCTCGGCACCTGGTACATCTGGAGCATGGGTTGCCAGCCGGTCGTGCTGCACCATGCGGGCAATATGCCGTGCGGCGCCGGCCCGGAGGTGGCGTCGGCGGCGGGCCCGCCCCGGCCCGCCGCCGACGGGAGGCGGGGCGGTAGCTGCGAGAGAGACGAAGGGAGGCGGAGGGCCAGGGCGCAGTTGGATGGGGGAGGGCGACGGCGGGGGCGGCGGGGAGGATGCGGTAGCAGGCGGCGGTGACGAGGGAGGCAACGATAGGTGCAGGGCGAGGGGCGCGGTTGCATGGGGAAAGGCGGCGGCCGGGTGGGCGCAGGGAGGGGGAGGGAGGCGGCCGCGAGGGGGGTGGCGGGAGGCGGCGGGCAGCGGCGCAGAGGGAGACCGGAGGAGGCGGCGAGGTAAGGCGGCGGTGGGGGCGGCGGGAGGGGCGCGTCGGGCGGCGGCAGTGGCGAGGGTGCGAGGCGGCCAGCGGAGGGCAAGGCCAGCAGTGGGGGGATAGGGGGACGGCTGAGTTGGTGGAGTGACGGCGGTGGCAACGGAGTGCGGAGGGAGGTAGGGACGGCGGCGGCGAGGGAGGCTTGAGGATGGCAAAGCCGGCGTGTTGGGACGGCGGTCCGCGGTGAAAAACGCCGGTGGCACAAAACGGCACAGAGCCGCCGTAGCGCCGCCGGCACACAATGCTGTCTTGGGCTTTGCGAGGAGGGCGCAGTGGGAGCCTTTGAAACCGCCAAGCTCGGGCAGAGCGCTCAGGGAACGTGTGTCCATAGCCAGGTCGTTACCTACCGAGGGACCCCTTGGGCCCTTCGGCAGCTCGGCTTCCGGCGCGGAACCCCAGTGGCAGCCCCACAACCCTCAATCCAAAACAGCGTCTCCGTCACAAAGCCCCACAGCCCATAGCCTCGCACGCCATCCGGCAAGCGCACAGCGTGACACAAAGAGCCGCCGCCGCTTGCAAAGCAGCGACGCCACGGTGGTGGCGGCGGCTGGTGGCGTCTGTCCGCCCCTCGGGGATGTGTGGGGCAGGTCAGGAGGCGGAGCCCCCTATGAGCCGCCTGGGCCAGGGCAGCGGCGACATAGTTGTGGCAGCGGCGCATGGCCTTTTGTGGAATAAGACTAAATGGGGATGAATGGCGGCACAGGGCTGCATGGCTGCCTGTTAGGTGTGGGCCATGACTCGCCGGTGTGATGCGTTCCAAAGCGCTGCGGACTCGGCGTCATGTTTGATGGCGAAGAGCGGGCGCTCGCTGCTGCTTGGTAACAATCACTGCACAAGCCAACTGCTGCCTGCCTGCTGCGGGCTGGCTGGGCGCCCGGGCAGCAGCACAGGCCTGGTGATCAACGTAACTGCCATCGTTGGCTTGCGGCGTGTCCGGTCGTCCTTCGTCACCCTTGACAGCGGACACGAGCGCGATTACCTTGGCCGCTCGAGCAGCCCGGTATTGTGGGGGTGGCCAGCAGACCATGTCGATCGCAGCACGACGATGACTCGCTCTGTCGCATCTGCCGCATCTGAAAGCCGCTGCTCCGTAGTACCGCAAGGACCCTGCACAGCCCGCGGCCGTGCCGCAGCGGCGCGCCCTTGCCTGGCGCCGTGCGCAATGGGACCGACCCCGGCAGTAGGGTTCTCTGCTCTGCTGTCACTCGGTTTGCAGAGCTACGACTACTACGAGCGACACCGCACCATCCTAGGTGGCTCCGCCCCCGGAAGGCGCTGCGCGGCGGGGGCCACTTCCCACACACAGCGTCCAGCTGGAGGCCGTGTGCGCCGCCATGCATAATGAAGGGTCATGACATCCGCCGCAGTGGCTTACACATGGCAAGCAGCCAGGCGCGTGGAACCCTCCGCAGATCCAGCCCTGGCCCCTGCAGACCCCACCCACCGCGGGGCAGCTAGCGGCCACGGCCGTACCATGTGTGGTAGGCGCATTCGTAACCTAGCAGGGCCACCCAACTGCACGGGGCTCTAGGCTTGTCCACGACTCGGCGGCGGCGTCAGCCATGCTTGCTGCCCGCCGCCCTGCGTGCCTGCCCAATGAGCGCGCCCCCAGGCGCACACCCCAGCGGCGCCGCGCCGCGCCTCCCTCCTCTTCCTCCATCGTTCCTCTTTCTCCCACTCGAAAGCATTTCTCCCACCAAAACAGTGACGGTATGAAACCACAGCCACCCTGCAGGTGACGCAGCAGCGCACAAGCGCTTATGCAGGCAGCGTGTGTGGGGCGCGACGCAATAATCCGCGCCCGCAAAGAAGCAGCACCAGCTTTCCACACTCCACCCGCGCACCTCACTCCCGCCCAGCAATTGCCTGGGTCAAACGAATCGACCGACGCTTTGCAGGCGGCAAGCTGGCCTGCAGCCACGACTGAACGTCGAACATGCATCTCTCAACCACAGACCTGCACCTCTCAAGAGCAGCGCAGAAAGCGCAAAGCCGCCCACGCAAAGCGCTCAAGGCTCCCACGCCAGCGCGCGGGGTCTGCGGCCTCTCGCCCAGCAGCGCGGCGCTCTCTGCCAGTCGGCGGCAGCGGATACTTGCGCCCTTCGCAGGTACGCGCCGACTCAGTGCACCAATCGGCTCTTCTGTCTGTCTACTAAACAACACGACGGAACGACAACGCGACGACACCACACGCAGCGCCGCGGCCCTGCGCAGCGCCGCCCGCCAGCACGAGACGCACCTACCCCGGCATGCGCCGGCGCCGCATTGCAGCGCCCCGTCCTTCGAGCCCCCGCAAACCGCTCATGCGCTTTGCAGCCAACACATCCCCATGACCGCTGCGCTGCGCACACTCTATCCTTGCCCCCGTGCTTGACTCAACGCCCCAGCCGCCCTTCCCATGCAACCCACCACCAGACCGAACCAAAACAGCGCACCAAGAGCCCAGCCCCAAACCCTGCCCTCCACGGCCCCCGCATCACGCCGTGGGCACGGGCGGCGCTGCGCTCGCGGCCATCGGCCCAGCAGCCGCCGCTGCCTCGGCCCGGTGGCTTAGCGCCTGGCTGAGGCCTCCCGCCATCCTCGCTCGCTCCTGCATACCCATCACCTGGCGTGGGATTTGGGGATGGGGTAGCGGGCGCGTGCAGTGGTGGTCAATGATGCATGGGACGGCGGGTAGCGGGCGGTAGCATGGCAACCGGGAGGCATCCGAACGACAGCAGCCATCGCTTGGTACAAGTCGGGAAGAGCCTGGCGAAGAGCGCGGGGCAGCCATCGCTGGGTCGCTTGCAAACCGTACGGACCAGTCGCAGCTGCGTTGTAACGCTTGCGCTGCCCGGATTGTTGCACAGGCCTCGCACTGCTCGGGTCGTGTGCCACGTCAGGCCCTTATCCCCTGAGTGCCAACAGAACTGCACGACGCCTGACGGAAACCCAATGGCCGCGCCGCCTATGCCAGCACATGCCCACAATACCATCGCCAGGGCACCAAAACTCTGTGTTGCGCTCGCCGGCCAAGCGA
Organism: Chlamydomonas sphaeroides; assembly: GCA_001662425.1. Classification (NCBI taxonomy): domain Eukaryota; kingdom Viridiplantae; phylum Chlorophyta; class Chlorophyceae; order Chlamydomonadales; family Chlamydomonadaceae; genus Chlamydomonas; species Chlamydomonas sphaeroides. The sequence goes on along the minus strand of BDDC01000264.1, from coordinate 65,564 downwards.
CGGCGCGTACCTTGTCGGCGTGGATGACTGAGTGCACCCCGGGCTCCAAAAAGCCCGTCGACTGCGGCCACGGGAGCGTTTGGGGCACAGGCCGGCACCGATGAGCACGATCAGGGCCAGGGTCGCACCGTCCTGGTTGGGGCTACCTCCACCCCATCCAGCGGAACCTCAGCCAGCGACGCTGGGCGCAGTGCGCGGGCCAGCAGCGCCCTGCAGCCTTCATGAAGGCGCACCCTGCGTCGGGCCCCCGCCTCGCACGTACTGACCTTGAGGATGGCGTTGCGCGCCCGCAGCCGCTCCCGCTTGATGGCCACGCTGGGGCTGTCGCCTGCGGGGCGCATGGCCAGGAAAGCTCAGCAGCAGGTACGTGGAGGGAGGAGAGCGGGCGCAGCGAGCACAAGCGCGGCGCTTCGCGGGAGACAGGGCTCGGCCCACATGTGGCTGCCTGGGGAGTGAGGATAACGAAGTGCCTGCACCGCTTGGGGCCGTGTGGCAACAAGCGCCCACGTGATTGCTGACTCCCTGGGCCAGCCGCGGATGCTGTTCAGGTCCTGCAGCCCCGCGGCGGTGCCAGGCGCGCACCTGTGAAGCTGAATGCGAACTCGTTGACCTGAGCACACAAGGGGCGTCCACACACGCGAACGCATTGATGCCACGCGCAGGGTACGTGGCTGCCTCGAGACTTGGGCGCCGGCTGCGAGCCGCGTGCAGCCGCCCGGACACAACGCCGTGACCCTTACCAACCACCTTCCCCACCTTCCTGAGCTGAGGAGGAATGAGGCGGCGAAAACCCTACCTGGGAAAGCTGGTGCGGCGGCACAAACGTCGCCGCGGGGAACTGAGTGGTTGGGCTGTCGGGAGCGGCGTCGGCCTTCTTCCAGCGGCCCATGTGGGGGATGCTCACCGGCACCGACGAGCCCTGGGCAGCGCCAAGCAACGGGCTTGATCAGACCAATGTCAAACGTAGCGTCAGTCTGCCAGCGCAGCCTGGCTGGTAGGTGGGTATGCCAACCCACCATGCGGATGTGCCCGGCGTGGATGGGGAGTGACCCCGGCACGTGCCGCGCTAACGGGGCTAGCTGATCGTCTGCTTCATCTTCAAAGGCTGCAGCTCCGTGCGGCGCAGGCTCGGCGTCGGCTGCTTCTTCCGCGAGGACGGAGAACGGGGGACAGCAAATCATCGACGACTTGGCGCTGTTCTCGCCGGCGTCAGCAGCATCCTCTGCAAGGCGTTGTAAGCGGCACCGCGTTAGAGCACTGGTCCAGAGATCCTTGTTTGGGTCACAAGCTCAATTCTAACCACGCCGGCGATGGCCACTGGCGCGCGCCACCCACGAGGGCAACCGACTATGCGTATGCTGATTGAGGGTCGAATTCAGCATTACTGCCACGCCCTTAGGCCGGGACGCACGCACAGTCGGCGCTCTACAGACTTCTGGTTGGGCAGCTGCGCCCGTCCCCCAATGACACCGCTGCCTCCGCTACCAGCCCACCTGCTTCAGAGCGCTGCACGGCTGGCTCCTCGTCGTCGGTGCTGGCTCCAGAAGGATGGGACTCGCCCTCCTCATCGGCAAACAGCAAACTCTCGTCCAGCTCATGCTCCATATTTGCGATCAGCGCTTTAATTAGCGCGCCGCAATGAAGTCACAGCGAGCCCAAACTAGCACCGCGCTTTGCCTAGAAGGTTTGCTGTGCTGTGGCGGCGATGCGCAGCGGCTGGGTGTTTGTCTGCTGACTTGCAAATTGAAGCTACAACGCAAAGCACGCTTTGGTGACACAAACGGGTTGGCCCGAGTCGGGCGTCGCGTTTGAAGTTGTGTGGTGCAAGAATCCTGTTCCGTGTGGAGCAAAGTGTACAGGTCGACGAGCAGTGGGCATAATGTGGTAAGCAGCCCTTCGGCTCGCTGTAGGGCAGGCCATTCGCATGTGCGTCACACCAAAACCAGGACTTCTGCGCAGCGCCCTTGCTACAACCGCGCGAGAATTACAGATGGAGTCGTGCTCAGAACTCGTCGAGCGCTGGATGGTACCCGGACTTGGCACGGTGCGTGCACCCCCCACCCCCAGCCACGCACGCTAAGCAGTATCACAGTCACAGTTCTCGACAGCACACACACCTGCTAACACATGCCGATGGAACCACGCCAGTATGCAAGCCAGACCACTGAAACCATCCCTCGTGCGGCGCCACCATGCACACTTAGTTCGCCACCCCCCGTGCACCAAGCACCTGCTCCGGCGCCCACCGAACAAGCTGCGTGCCACCGCGTCATTGCTCCACTGCAGGTCGAGCCGTTATTGTCGTATGTAGGATGTGGGCCTTTTTAGTTAGCCGACCGCCACCACTCTTGGTCAACTGCGCCTGTGCTACACCTAACAACGCGATACCCCCGGCCAGCACAAGCCCAACCACCAGTCGCCCCCAGCGCAAGCCACGAACTTGCCAGCCCTAGCCAAGACTTCACACCACCGCCACCACCACCACCAACAACACACACAGCGCACCGGCTGCGCTAGCGCGGCCACGCCATCCATTCCGCCGCCGCCCGCTTACCCGCCGCGACGCGCCGACGCGCCGCGGCCGCCGCCGCCATGCCGAGCCGAGCCCGCGGACGCGGCATCGTCCGACTGCTCATCCGGTGACATGAGGACCGACCTGGCCAGCCGCTGCCGGAACTCCGCCTGCGGCAGCCGGCCACCTGCCGCCCCCGCGCCGCCGCCGCCGCCCGCCTCGCCACCGGCCGCGACGGGCCGCTCGCCGGAGGCGGCTGCGTTGGCGGCCGCGGCCGCAGCAGCGGCGGCTGCGGCGGCGCCACCGCCGCCCCGGCCTCCACCGCCACCGCGGCCGCCGTGGCCCCGGCCCGGGCCACCGGTGGGGGGCGCGCGGTGCTGCCAGCGCTCCTCGGCGTCCGCGGGGTGCGCACCCCCGGCCGCGCCGGAGCCGTGGTCTCGGTGCACGAAGTGGTGGTGCGAGTGGCCGTGGCCGTGGCTGTGGCCGTGGCTGTGGCCGTGGTGGTGGTGGCCGTGCCCGTGGCCGCCCGCCGCCGAACCGCCAGCCTCAGCGTCGGCGCGCCGCCGGCTGCTGTGGCTGCTGTGGTGGTGGCCGCCCTGGTGGCTGCCGCTGTGCTGCGACCCGGCTGACGTCCCGCGCCGGTTCGACACCTGCTGCCACTCCTGCTCGCCGCCCGCCTCGCCCTCCCCGCCGCCGCCGCCGCCCGCGGCCTTGTCCTCCGCGTGCTGCGAGCGCTGCGCGTGACGCCCGCCGGCCTGGCCGCGACCTCCGTGCGGCCGGTGGTGGCCGGGCCCGTGCGGCGCGCCGCTGGCGTCGCTCTCGTCGCGGGGGCCGTGCCGGCCGTGGCCGTGGCCATGGCCGTGGTGGTGGCCCTGCTCGTGGGCGTGGTTGAGGTGCGACCGGGGCCGGTGCTCGCCGCCGCCGGCGCCGCGGCCGTGGCTAGACGCGGGGCGCGAGCCTCGGCCGCCACCGCCGCCGCCGGCGCCATGCGTGGGCGCCGTGGCATCAAGCAGCGCCCGGCCGCGGCCGGCACCTGCAGGCGCCGCCGCGGTCGAGGAGGCGGCGGAGCCGGGGCGAGGCGGCGGAGCCGCCACCGCCGGCACGGCGGCGATGGCGGCGATGACGGCCGCGGCCGCTGCGGGGGGCCAGCCGGCGGCGGCGGCCGCCGCAGTGTGGGTCGGGCTCACGGCGCCGCCCGGGCTGGCGGTGGCGGAGGGTGACAGGCTGGTGATGGCTGCCGCCAGGTAGCTCGCAGTGCCCGACGACGACGCGCGACCCAGCGAGAGCCGGTCCGCCGCCGCCGCCACCGTCGCCGCCGCCGTCTGGGCCTGCGCCTGCGCCTGCGTCGGCGGCAGCACCGCCGCCGCCGCCGCGAAGCCCGACGGCTGCGGCTGCGGCAGCGCCGCAGCTGCCGTGTCCGCCTCCTGGCCACCCGACACAGCCTGCTGTGGCAGCGGCGCGGCGACCGCCGGCGCGGCCTGCCCGGCAGGCCGAGGCCCACGCTGCTGGCCGTGGTGCTGCTGGTGCTGGTGGTGCTGCTGGTGCTGCGCCTGGGAGCGTGTGGGGGACTGCGGCACAGCTCGCTCGCGCGAGGGCCCGCGCTTGGCACCATCAGGGCCGGGCGATGCCTGCGGAGGCGGCGAGGAGCGGGCCATGAGTGCTTGGACCATGAGCTGTGGCTAGGCGGTGCGACGTGTGGCGTCAAGGACGAGGTGAGCTGCTGGGATGGCCGTGTGCTCATGTTTCAAAGGAAAGCAAGGATGCGCTGCTAGGATGACCGTGTACGAGATTGCTCGATTAAGCGACGCGCAGCTGCGGCTAGACTGAACAGCCACACGGCGCTAGCTTACCTTGCCGTCCGGCGTGCCCCTGCCACCGCCTTTGCCGCCGCCACTCCGTGCCGCCACCAGCGCCGGCACCGCCACGGGGCTGCCGGCGACCGCAAGGGCTACGCCCGCCCAGTGCGGGTCGCCGGCCGCTGCTGCCATCGGCACGGCCATCGGCGCCGACGGCGAGGCCGGGGAGTGGTGTGCCCCATGCGACAGCTGGTGTGGTTGGAAGGCGGGGTGGTGAGGCGGCCGGTAGGGCTCGGCCTTGCGTGGCTTATGATCCGGCGAAGCCAAGTCCGCGGAGGCCGCCGCCTCGGCCGGCGGCGCCTCGTCCGCGGCGACGGCCGGCGGCGGCGGTAGGAGCTCCGGCTCCGGCGCGGGCGGTGGCGGCGGCGGAGGGGGCGCGAGCGCGGCGTCGCGGTATGGCTTGGGCGCTTGGGGCTGCGGCAGCGGCGCGGACGCGAGGCCTGACGAGGAGGGCGCGGGCGCGCCGCCGTTGCGAGGGCCCGACGCCGAGCGGCGCTGCGCCGCTGCGGGCTGCGTTGGCGCCTGCTGCTGAGGATGAGGATGCTGCTGCGGCAGCGGCGGCGTGCCGGATTCTTGGGCCGACGCGGCGGCCAGCGCCGAGCGGAGGTACGACATGGGCTGCGGGAGCGGCAGCTCTGCCGGCGCCGCCGCCGGGCCCGAGGCCGACGGCGTCGGAGGGCTCTCCTCCGTGCGCTGCGCCGACAACGTCGGGGCCGGCAGCGTGCCGATTGGCGTCCGGACGTAGCCCGCCGCAGCAGCAGCCATCGTCGCCGGGTGCTGGCCCGCGCCGCCAGCGGATGGGACCAGGCCCATAGTCTGGCCCAGAGCCGGCGCACCCATCGCCGCCGCCAGCAGCGCAGTCGTCGCGCCGGATGAGGGCGGCACGCCGCCGGCATCCGTCGCGGCGGCGCCGCCGCCGCTGCCGCCGAGGGACGCCGAGCGGGCCGACGCGCCCAGCGGGTCGTACCGCTCGCTGGCGGAGCGCGCTGCGTGCGGCGAGCCGAACGGCAGAGGCCGCGGCGGCGCCGGCGCCGGCGCTGCAGACGCGGCCGCGGCCGCGGCGACTTCGTCCGCCCAAGCGCTGGGGCCAGTACGGTCGACCGGCGGCGCCGCCGAGGCGGCGCCGGCTGTTTCGCTCAGGCGCTGGCGGAGCGTCGGCTGCACCACGACTGGTGGCACTAGCGTCGCCGGCGCGGCGGGAGCGGCGGCAGGCGCGCCGGCCGCGGCCTTTGCGGCAGCGGCGGTAGCCCCTAGCGCCGCCGTCGGCATGTGCATGGCCGGCGCCTGTGGGCTTATGGACAGCGGCGTTGAGCCAGAGGACGACAGCTCCGTTGGCGTCAGGACCGGCGGCGTAAGATGGTGCAGTATCTCGGAGCTGGCGGCAGCTGTCGGGGCCGGTGCGGTCGCCGCCGCCGGTGCTGCCGCCGTCGCGGCGGACGTGGCGGCCGCCACTGCGGCAGCGATGCCGCCGGGCTCCAGCGCCGGCAGAGGCGGCGGCGCCGGCAGAGGCGGAAAGACCGACGCGAAGCTGCCGGCCGATGGCGAGGGGCTGATGCCCGCTGGCACCGGCGTCAACGGCAGCGGCGCCGGCGGCAGCGGCGCCGGAGGCGCCGCCGCCGGTGGCTGCGTCCGCAGCCTATTGGCGGCGGCCGCCCCCGCCGGGTCGTGCGTGCCGGCCGACGACGACGGCGGCGACAACCAGCCCGGCGTGCAGCCGTCGCCGCCGGCGCTCCGAGGCGCTGACGCGCTGCCGGCGGCGGCACCGCCGCTGTAGTCCAGCCGCGGCTGCGAAGTGGACGACGTCGTCGAGCCGCCGCCACCACCGTCAACGTCAAACATGAGATGGTCGTCGATGTTGAGTGTGCCGCTCGCCTGGCCCGACAGTTGGCCGCCAGCGCCCGACGAGCCGCCGCCGGCGCCGATGCCGGCAGCGCCGCCGCCGCCGCCAGGCATGCCGCCAGTTATCATGGCCCGTGTGAATTCCAAGTTGACGAGCTGCGTGTCGCGGCTGGAGGCTGCGTGCTGCGCTGCGCCGTGCTGCGCCGGGTGCTGCGCCGGGACGGCGTACGGCTGCGGCTCGCCGCCGTGCGGCGCATGCGGCCCGTGCTGCGGCGGCGGTGCCGCCGCGGCCTGCCGCGCGCCGCCAAACGACCCCGGGCCGCCGCCGCCAACCGAGGAGCCCAGCGACGGCCCGCTCGACGGCGGGCTGTGGCCCCAGGAGCTGCCCACGTCTGCAGCGCCACCGCTGCCGGCACCGCCACCACTGCCGCAGCGGCCGCTGCCTTTGGTGGCATCGGCGTAGAGCGGGTTGTACGGCAGCCCTGCGCGCTGCGCGGCCTGCGCGGACTGGGACATGGGGCAGGGCGTCCAAGTGAATAGGCGACACTGAGCGCCAGGTACGGCAGCCGTACGGTAACGTCCCATGTACGGGACGCCGTAGCCTCACCTGGACCGACGACAGGCCGTCCATGTACAGAAAGGACGGCGGCGAGTGCTGGATGTTGTGCGCCAGCGCCGGCGGCGGAGGCGGCGGCATGTTGGCGGAGAGGTGCAGCGACGGTGGAGACACGCCCAGCATGAGCTCCGCCGCGCTGAAGCCGCCGAGGCGGCCGTACTGGATGTTGGCGGCTGGGTGCGGCAGCACGCCCACCGGCACGTGCGGTGCCGCCGCCGCAGCGCGGCCCGCCGACCCGACCGGCGGAGGAGGAGGCGGCGGCCCGCCGGCGTAGCCGGACTGCGAGCCGCGGCCGCTGCCGCCGCTGCTGGAGGCGGCGGCGGCGGACGCCTGCGGCATGGACGCGGCGCTGCCGCTGCCGCGGCCACTGAGCATGAAGGGGGCGAGCTGAGGGATTGTGGTGCGGAGGTGGTCGCACAGCCGCTGCAGCTGCTGCAGGTCAGGCGGGTTGGGCCGGGCGTGCTGCTGCTGCGACGACAGCGTGGCGGCGGCCTCGGAGGCCGAGCTGGCGTCGGCGGCTGCTGCCAGCGCCTCCGCCTTCGCCGGGCCCGGCGAGGCCGTGCCGCTCACGGCGTCGGCGTTGGTGCCGCCGCTGGCGCGCCGCGCCGCCGACGCGCCGGGGCGCGCTGCCTGCGCGGCGGCGGCGTTGCTGTCCGCTGCCGCGACGGCGGGGACCCGCGCCCCCTGCCGACGGTAGTCGCCACCCTGATCCAGAACCCGCTCCGCCGCCGCGGCCGCCGCAGCTGGCGGCGCCGACGGCCCGACCTCCCCTTCGCCGTCATCGTTGCCATCGTCGTCAGCGGAGCCGCTGGCGGCGGCCGCCGACGGAAGCGTTCCGCGCTGCTGCACCTGCAGGAGCGCTACCGCCGCCGCCGACAGCCGCAGCGTCGTCTCATCCAAGGGCCCAGCCTGAGCAGGCGCGGACGCCTTGAAGGAGCCGCCGCCGCCAACCGTGTCCTGCCCTGTCCCCGGGTGGCCGCTGCTGGTGGCAGTGCCTGCGCCACCAGATGTGGAGGCGTTGCTGTAGTGATGCGAGGCCGCAGCCGCCGCCGCTGCTGCTGCGGCCGCGGCGGCCGCCGCCGCCAGCTCACCCTGCCCTCCGTCGCGCCGGCCCGCCGACGCCCAGCCAGCGGAGCCACCGCCGCGGCTGTTGGAGCGGGCGACGGCGGCGTTGCCCTGCCCCTCACCGCCGACGGGTGCCGACCCGTTGCCTTGCGCCGAGGCCACAGGCCGAGGCCGGCCGGCGGCGGGGGCAGCGGCGCTGCCGCCAACCATGCCGGCCGATGAGCCGTCGTGCGAGTACCTTCGCGGCGGCGGCGCGGGCTGCTGGCTTGCGCCGGCGGCGTTGCCGCCGCCGTGCTCCTGCCCGTGCACCTGCTGCTGCTGCTGTTGCTGCTGCTGTTGCTGCTGCTGTTGCTGTTGGTGGTGCTGCTGGAACTGGGCCTGCAGGTGCTGCAGCTGCGCCGCGGACAACGGATACTGCCCCGGCGGCGCCGCCAGCACGCCCGACACGCCCGCCATCGCCGGGTGCGGCGCCGCCGCCGCCAGCATCTGGAGCACCGGGTGCGCGGCGGCGGCAGCCGCCGCTGCCGCCGGCCCCATGGCGTGGCCGTGCGCGTGCGAGTGGGAGTGCATGGCAGTGCCGCCGCTGGCGGCAGCAGCCGCCGCGCTGGCGGCGGCGAGCAGCGACGGATCCAAGTGCTGCGTGTGCGGGTGCTGCTGCGCCGCGACGGCGGCGGGCGGCATCGGCGGCATCCCGTACGGCGGCAGGAAGGTTGGCGGCGGCACCGGGGCCGCCGCCAGGCCGCCGTGCAGGAGGTGCTGCGGCAGCAGCGGGCTGGGTTGCCCAAGGCCTAGCATGGGGCCGGGCGGCGGCGGCGGAGGGCCGCCCAGGTGCCGCCCGCCGTAGCCGGCGGCGGCGGCGTGCATGAGCTGGTGCAGGCCGCTCAGCTGCTGCTGCGCAGCCGCCGCGGCGGCGGCCTCCGCCGTCAGGCCCAGCATGGCCCCGCCGGCAGCGCCGGAGGGCCAGCCGGCAGCAGCGCCGGAGGGCAAGACGGGAGGGAAGGCCCGGCCGGCACCACGGCCCGCAGCCGCGGGCGGTCGAACGCCGGCAAGCACGGCAGCCGTCGCGACCGGCAGGGCTGTCGAGCCGTCCGCCGCCGCGTGGGGGCCCATCCCTGTACGGGCTCCATAGCTGCTGCGGCCAAAACTTGCCGCCGCCGCCACCCCTGCCCCGGTCACGCTGCTGCCGGGGGTGCCGCTGGCAGAGCGGCTGCGCAGCTGGCGCTCCACCTCCTCTGTCAGCTCCACGGCGTACGCGTACGGCATGCCGGGCTGGCGGCGACGCGGCGACGCGGCAGCCTCTCCTTCCCCTGTGATCGCCAGCCCGGCAAAGGGTCGGGACTGCGGCGGAGCCGCCGGCGACCGGGGAACCGGCGGCGCCGCCGGTCGGCCCGGCGAGCCGCGGCCCAGCGGCATCGGCAGCGTCGCCGCCTGCGCCGTCGGCAGCTGCAGCCGCGGGGCGCTGCCGTCAGCTTCGGCGCCGGAGCGGGTCGAAGGTGTGTCCTCTTCCTCGGCCTCCTCGTCGTACGCATCAGTTTCCTCGTCTTCCCCCAATTCAGAGTCGCCGCGGCCGTTGGCCATGGCCTGCGCCGCCGCCAGCGCAGCGGCTGCGGCCGCCGCCGCCGCGGCGTCAGGGCCCTGCGGCGGCGGCAGGAGGCCCTCCGACGCCGCAGCCGCGTCCTCACTCGAGTCCGAGGGGCCCTGCGCCGCCTCCTCCCCAAGCAGCGGGGTCTCCGTCCCGGTGCCGGTGGCGGCGCTGTCAGCAGCAGCAGCCAAGGGAGCCGCAGACCCCGCCGACGCCGACGGAGCTGCCTCCTGGGCTGCCGCCGACTCATCCCTCGCCGCCGCTGCCTCCGCCGCCACGGCCGCGGCCACGGGGCCCCCGCCAGCGGCGCCGGCGGCGGCGGCTTCCGCGCCGATCCGGGAGAGCTGTGGCCCCGCGCCGCCGCCGCTGCCGCCGCCGCTGTCGCCACCGCTGCTGCCGCCAGCTGCTGCTGCCGGCAGCGCCGGCGCAGACATGACGCGCGGCAGCTTGCTGCCGTCCGCGCCGGCGCCGGCCTCCGACTGCGCCAGCGGCATCGCCGCGCCGCCGGCGCCCTGCCCGGGCCAGCCAAGGCCGCCCTGGGGCATACCGTAGAAGGGCCCAGAGGCGCCGCCGGCGCCGTGCGCCGCCGCCAGCGTCGCCGCCTGCTGCAGCAGCGCCAGCTGCATTGGCTGCCCCGGTGAGGCCAGCAACGCCAGGATGCGCTGGCGCAGCTGCGCGTCCGCCGCCTGCCCCTCCGTCCCTGGCGCGGCCGGCGGCTGGCCGTGTTGGTGCTGCTGCTGCGGCATGCCCGAGGTCAGCTGCGCCAGCGCGTACAGCGCGTGCGCGGTGTTGGCGCCGCGAGCGAGCGCCTCTGCGTCCGACATGCCGGTGGCGCCGTCGGCGCCGCCGCCAGGCGCCTGCCACTGCGGCGCTGCCGCGCCGCCGCCACCGCCGCCGCGGCCCTGCCCCGAGTCCTGCCGGCGGATCATGTGCAGGTCGCCGGCGGTGTTGCCGTACACGACGCCGGCTGCGACTCCGCCGCCGCCGCGGCCGCCGCCGCCGCCGCCGGCGGCTCCGCCGCTGCCCGAGATCGGCGGCGCCGAGGTGCTCGGCGGCGGCGGCGCGGGCATGTGGGGGAAGGGCTGCGGCATGGGCCGCACAGCGACGGGGTGGTGCAGGCCGCTGGCAAGGTGCATGGCCATGGGTCCCATGGGCCCGGCGGGGCCGCCATTGGCGTCGGCGTACATGTGGTGCTCGCCATGACCGTGGGCCTGCCAGAGGCAGCACAGCAGCAGGGCAGCAGGGGAGGGCGAGGGCCTGGTGAGGGCCGGAACAGGAACGGCGACGTCCAAGACAGCTAAGGCCTACTCGCATGGCGCTGGACAGGCAACCCCCATCTGCCGGCCGCCGGCCCACCGGCCGTCGCTCCACCCACGCCTGCACCCAGTTACCCCCACACGCCAGCCCCTGCTCAGGCCGCTGCCCTGCCCCGCCCGCCCTGCCCGCGCCGCGCGCACCTGGCGGGTGCGGTGCGGGCGCTGCGCGTTCCACACCCTCGCAAAGTACTGGTCCAGCATGTGCAGCGCGTCCAGGGGCGTCACGTTGGCCGACTCGCACGCCTGCGTGCACAGGAGCAGCAGCAGCAGCAGCCACGGCGTGCGGGGGTTGGCAGCGCCGCACATGCAGGTGGGTGGCGTGGCATCCGGGCGGCATCCCGGTCGGTGGACCCGGCTCCCGGTCTCCCGGTGCACCCGGCTGGCCACACACACGCATCCGTGCCGCGGCCCGCCTCTGTCCGGAGCGCAGCCCCCGCCGACCGCATGCCCCCGTCCCTGCCGCCTCAGGCCCCGGCCGGGCCCACCTGCGCCTCCGCCTCCGGCCCCAGCCCGTGGCTCCGCAGCTCGGCCTCCGCCGCCAGCCGCCGCACCGCCACCTCCGCCTCCGCCGCCGCCGCGATGTCGGCCAGCATGCGAGCGCCGTGCTCGAAGGCGCGGCGGATGCGCAGGTAGGAGGCCTTGCTCACGGAGCGGCCCAGGTTGTTGTTGGGCAGGATGGGGTCCATCACGTTGAGCTGCTTCAGCGCAAACGGCTTGGGCTCGGCGCCCGAGGCCGCCAGCTGCGGCGGCAGGGGCGCGCGCGGACAGGCCGGCGGGGCGCAGGCTCTTGTGATGCCGTGCACTGCCCGGGTGCAGTGGGCATGCCCTGGCAGCCCTTGGCAGGGCCACGATTAACCCGCACGCCCTGGCCAAGGCAACCCAGGCCCGTCAGTTTCACCGGCAGGCTGCACATTGCCAATTGCGTAGTGCGTCGTGACAGCTATCACGACACACTACGTAATTGGCAATGTGCAGCCTGCCGGTGAAACTGACCGGGCCCCTCAGCTGGCCGCCTTCCACACGGCCCCCTCTGCGATGCCGCGTACTGTCTACATTGCCAGACAGCGCTCTGCATTGCCTCAACGCCCAACACCGACAGCCACCGCCCTGTGGAACGTGTATCCCCCGCCCCGTGGAGGTACTCTGCAGCTGGCTGGCCGCCCTGCTGCCACGGCCCCACCTGCGACGCAGTGTACTGCTTGTACGCCCGCTCCATGAAGGCCGCCGTCAGCAGGGGGTCCTGCTGCAGCTGCTCCGGCGTCTCCACTGCGGGGCGAGTGCGCGTCGGCGGGCGGGAAGCAAGGGCGATCGGGGGCCGCCCATATCACAAGTGAGCGCGGCACGCAGCCGCAGGCGGACTCATGGCGGCGCGCAGCGCGGCAGTGCGTGTCAGCGCCGTGGGGCCTCGGCCGGCAGCCCTGTCCTGCACTCCCTCCACCCACCCGTGGCGTTGGGGAAGCTGGTCAGCGGTATGGGCCCCTGCAGGCTGAGGCAGTAGCGCTCCCAGTCGAAGCCACTGCACTCCACCAGGAACTTGTACAGCACCTGTTGGGGTGAGCGGGGCGGGAGCGGCGGCAGGGGCGGCAGTGTCGGAATCGCACATGCAGCAGGCGCCTGGATCCCGACCGCAGCACAGCACGCTCACAAGGCAGCGCGGAAGGCTGAGCTTCGGGCACGGCCGAGTCGCCGGCTCGACCCAGAACCAGGCCCTACCTGCAGCGGGTTGGTGAGCTCCCTGTGGTGCAGGTTGATGACGTAGAGCACCAGCGTCTCCAGCGCGTAGGTGGAGATGAGGCCGTGGTGCGCGCCCAGCACGCGGCTCTCGTAGTAGCACCAGCCCTTGACCTGGAGGCGGAGGGGCGCAGCGGGTCGGGGCAGGGATTGCAGCATGGGCGCGCGGATCCTTGCACGCACGGCGCTGCCACCATGCGTTGCGGCGCACCAGTATGATGCTGTCCTTGAACAGGTGCTTGCGGCTGGGCACCGCCACGTCCACGAACTTGTCCACGTCCTCCAGGAAGTTGTAGGTGTTGAGGCCGCCGATCTGGAAGAACGATATGTCCACCACGATGTTGTCCACCAGACACTTGAGCAGCTTGACCTGGGGCGAGGGAAGGAGAGGGAGGGGAGCGGAGGGGAGGGAGGCGCATTGGAGGGTGTGGTGACCGCGCTGACTGGATGCCGCTAGACAGGGACAGGGAACGGAGAGGGGTCGGCGCCCTCCGGTTGCTCGCCGAGGGAGGAAGCATTGGTCAGGGAACGGCCGCACGCGGCAGGGGCCCGCGCCCAGCACATGTTGGGAATGATGCCGTGTCGCGTGGCACGGCGAGTCTGGAGGCATCTGGCTGCGGCCCACGCCGCAAAGGTTCCGATTCGTGCGGCACTGTCCCGAGGAAGCTGGCCACGTCGTCTGGCTGTAGCCGGACCAGGCTCCGCCACACACGGCCCCGCCCAGGCCGCCGTCTTTCTCATAGGCTCCACCCGGGCTAGCTCTGCAGCTGGCCTCTGCTGTCAGTCGCACCTCTGCGTGGATGACCTGTACGTTGGCGATGCGGAAGACCATGGGGTTGTTGGCCTCCTCCTCAAGGCACAGCTGCAGCTGCGTCGCCCACGTGTCGCGCAGGGCATCCTTGATGCCCTGCGCGTTTGGCGAGTTACTGTATATCGACAGATCGATGTCGCCGTCTGGCAGATAGGTCCGCAGCGGCACAGAGCCGAACGGCACCGCCGTCACCTGCATGCGCGAGGGACAAGGTCAGCCCACTCCCTAGCCCAGATCATCACCACAGGCGCACGCGACAAAATGTTTCAGTAGCTAGCGTCACAGCGCCAGCCCCAAGGAGCTGTATGCTCACATCGTGCCCCGCGAAGCACCGGCGCACGATAAGGTTGACGTGCTCAATGATTGCATATCGCCGCGTGAGGGACAGGCGCGTAGGCCTTATAGCGTGAATGAGGTTCTCTGCACGCTCGAGCAGCGACTTGTGGAAAACAGGTGAAAGCTGCTTCAGTGCCTGGGGATTCGAGGGATACGGTTGGCATTGAGAGCGTGTAGGGTCCATTGGAACGAGGTGTCGCGCAGGATGCGCGAGGCTCAGCAAACTACATGCTCGGTCTCAGCAGAGGGTTATTGAGTTATCTCTGTGCAGCCTGCGATAAGTAATACTATGTGGTGCTGAAGTCTGTGACAAGCGAGACCAGCTGCGGCAGGGTTTGGGTTAATGGCCGCGATCGGCTCGGCCCAAGTAGTCCATTGGATCCGGCGCGGCCGCATTTTTGCCCTGTTACAGCTAAAGTGAGTGAAGCACTTTCCGACCGCAGCATAGACCTTCCGCTTGTGATCACGGCGCAACATACCTCGACAGCTGTAGGATGTTCCTTTAGGCTGCACGGAACAGCAGCCTAGAGATGCGAGGCCGCTGGGGAGCTGCTGACGTGCACGTCACGCATGAAAAGAAGTATGCAAAGGCGCGGGTGAGGTACCGGCGCCGGGAGTGGGCGGCACCTGCCAGGGGGCGTCCTGCTTGTGCGCCCGCAACCCGTGGCCGCACACACACGTGCAGCCCAACTGTCCCCTCCTATCCCAAACTCAACACAGGGCTGGCGTGCGCGACTGGTGGCGTGGGCGCCATGGCTAGCGCCGTTTGTCGTACTGTTGGCCCTTCTGCTCGTGCGCTCGGTCGTCCGTAAGCAACCCCAGGGCTCAGCTGCAGGCCCCTGACACAAGTGCAGGGCCAGGGCCATTGCAACCCAACCCAACGAATTCGACTGCTGCCCTCCCTTCGCACACACATATAACAACTGCATTCCCTCTGCGCACGGCCGCCGCGCCATTCCCCAGGGCGTTGTGTGTAGATTCCGGGTTTTGTGAATATTTCTGAACACCCCAGCAGCCGTGCCCTATCCCTACGCCCCTGCCGCACCCTGGGCGCCATCCGCAGTTCGGGCGGTTGGGGAGGGCGAGCCAGTTCCAACAGCTGCGGCCTCGAGCCCAGCACTCGACTCCGCAGCCGACGCGTCAGCCGCAGCCGAGGTCACCGCGGCGGCAAAGCCGGCCACAGCGGCCGCGGCGGCCAGGGTCACGGCCGTGGCTGCGTCCCCACCGCCTGCGGCGCCCGAGCGGCACTGCTCCAACACCTGCCCTCGGGTACGCCGTGGCCGCCGCGCCTCCCGCGCCGCTACCAGGCTCGACGGCCGTCGGCCCCACCTGGCGCTGCCCCAGCGGCGGCAGCTCACGCCGCCTCCACGACATTGGGCCCACACTGCTATACTCGGCTTAACGCTGCTGGACGATGCACAGCTAGGCCCGACACTGCGCGGACGTGCGCCCGCCCGCCCGGCGCTGCACTGCTCGGCACCTGCCCACCCACGCCCTTGCTTGCTCGCCTCCCCAGGCTTCCAACGGTGTTTGTGACGAGGGCCGGCCGCCCTCGCCCAAGCCGGCAGCCGGCGCCGCCGCAGGGCGCCGCGCGCTGCTGCGCGGCCCGGCCGACGGCGATGCCGAGCTTGAGTTCGGCGCTGGCGGGGGCCGCGACCTGGCGGCTGTGGAGGGCAAGGAGGAGGTGCTGACGCTGGAGTGCGACCTGGGCACAGACTGCGGTGGGGCTGCGTCAGGGGGCAGGGCGGGGAAGCGCCAGGGGGCGGCATGCGATCAGGGCAACCTGGGAAGGGCCCGGCGCGATGCTGGCGCGGGGGCTACAGCGATGCAAGGCGGAGCCTGTGTGGGGAGCTGGGATGATGCCGGCCCGAGCGCCAAGCCGCAGCTGCGTCTGAGCCCACCCCCCTGCCCCTGCCCCGCACCGCACCGCACCGCCACAGACGACTGCGGGCCCTGGGAGGCGCCCGCGCCGCCCGCATGGTGGGTCGGAGGGCCGGCGCCGGCGTCGGGAGCGGGGCTCAGTGCTCGCAGCTGAGCCCAGCCGCCAGGTGGCGGCAGTGGCTTGAACCACCACCAACACGCACTTCCTTCCCCGTACCGACGCGCTGCGCCGCAGGGACGGCTACCCCGGCCCCGTGGCGTGGGCTCTGGCCCGCAACCTGACGCTCTTCAGCCGGCGCACCTCCACGCCGCGGCCCTTCCTGGCGGCCATCACGCACCACACCAAGGACCCCGACGTCAGCGCCATGCTGTGGCACTACGGGGCCATGGAGGGCGGCGTGACGAGGGTGGGCGCCGGGGACAGGGGCCGGAAGGGGCAGGGGCAGGGGCACGCGCGAGAGGCATGGCATGGGCTGAGGGGCAAGAGAAGGAGGACGTTTTTCATAGCCAGCCCCTCCTCTGCCCCTCCCTCTGCCGCGACCCTCTCCCGCGACACTTACCCCCTCCCCTTCCTTTCGCGCCACCCGCCAGGTCCTGCACTGGGTGCTGGATGGCCAGTGCGCCCCCCTGGGCCTCCAGGGCCGCCGCCGAGCGGTGCTTGACGTGGGCGCCAACTTCGGGTACTACACGGTGCAGGCAGCGCTGTACGGCTGCAGGTGGGGGCGGACGGTGATGTCGGGGCTGAGCGGGTGGAGTGCGGGTGGGGCACGGGCCTGGCGCGGCGGCTGCTCCACACAAACGAGCCGGTGGCGGAGCTATGTGCGCCGAGCGGCGGATGCCGGGGCGGGCAGGCAGGGGCACGGAAATACGCCCGGCGGAGCGCCCTGCCCGCGGGCCGCCCTCGCCATCCCTTTTCCCACCCCGCCGCCCGGCCTCGGCCCTTGACGCCGCGCAGGGTGGTGGCCTTTGAGCCGGTGCCCGAGTTCCGCGCGCTGATGCAGTGGACGGTGTTTGCGGCCAACGTGTCGCAGCTGGTGACGCTGTCGCCGCTGGCGCTGGGCTCGGGGCCGGCGGGCAGCAGCCTGGAGATCAAGCTGCCCAAGGACGGCACCTACTGGGGCCTGGCCAGCGTGGACGGAGTCAACTTGATGGAGCGGGAAGGTGGGGGCAGGGCACGGGTGGGCTGGGGAGCGGTGCAGAGACGTGGCTGGACGTTGGCACGCCGAGGGCACGCCGAGCATCGGTAGCGTCGGGGAGGGACGCGGGCCGCGCTTTATCTGCCCTTGGCGGGGCATGGCGTCCCTGCCCCGGCCCCGGCCCACGGCCCCGGCCCACGGTCCCACGGCTTGGCCCCTGCTGTATGGCCACCAACACCCACCACCCACCAACACCCACCACCCACCAACACCCACCACCCACCAACACCCACTACCCACCAACACCCACACCACCACCACCCAACGCCCCCCCCCCACAACACCCAACACCCACCACACCCGCCCACCTCGCTCAGTGCGCGGCGCCATGACGGCCAACGCCACGCGGCTGGACGACTGGGACAGCTGGGCGCCGCCGGGGCTGGAGAAGAGGGACATCATCCTGCTCAAGGTGGCGAGCGAGGCGGGCGCAGTGCGTGGGCGAGCGGAGCGCGCTGGCTCCAGGCGGCGAGCCGCGCCTGCATGTGCACCCCGCATGCCTGACCAGTGGTGGAACCCCATCCCGAGCGCCCACTTGCCCTCCGCCCCGCATCCCCGGCGCCCTCCATGTTCCTGCCTGCCAATGCACCGCCAGATGGACCTGGAGGGCTGGGAGGCGCCCGTGCTGCAGGGCGGCGCCTCGCTGCTCAAGGAGGCCGTGGACAACGTGCTGCTGGAGTACTCGCCGGGTGAGAGGGGGACAGGGCCGGGAGGGAGGGCGGGCAGGCAGGGGGTAGGGGCGCTGGGCTGTCAAGGGATTGCGTGTATGCGACGGGAGAGGGAGGGCGCGGCGGTGTGCCTGCGCCAGTGGTCGTGGGCCCCGTGTCCGCTGCTGCCCAGCCGCCGCCCCGTGCCGCCGCCGCCGCCGCCTGCGCAGGCATCTTCGAGCGCTACAACATGACGGACCTGAAGCCGCAGGTGCGCGCAGGGTGGGGCGGGCAGAGGGAGGGCGCCTGGGCGCGCCGCGCTGTGGAGCGCCCGGCCCTGCGCGGCCCATGCAACACACACGCACTTATACTTATTTCTGGACACGCGTGCGGGGGCCCCGCCCCCGCCGCCGTACCCGTACCCGCTCGCCCGTGCCCCAATGCCAACTCAGCAGCACCGGCCCTTTGCTCCCGAGCCCTTCCTGCTTCCCCTGAGGCCGGCCGGCCCCGGGCACCCTCTTCATGCGAGGCGCCCATCGCAGGCGGAGCCCTTACCTCGGCCGGAGCCCGCGTGGGGTCCCATGCCCCCAGCCCAGCCCCATGCCCGCATCCCCTGGTTCTCCCGCTTGCCCCCTCACTCCGCCGTCCCTCAACCGACCTGCCGCCTCTCCCATCAGCAATAGCCGCCCCTCAGGCCCCCTCCTCTCCACCTGCCGAACTCCCTCTCCTCACCGCCTGCCCTCCGCACCCCGCCACCCGCAGGCGGACCTGCCCCGGGCCCTGCTGGCGTTGCACGCCGCCGGGCACGCCATAGCGCACCTGCCGCTCTTCGCCTTCGCGGCGCCCTGGCCGCCCAAGGTCATCGACCCCGACGAGCTGCTGCCTGTGTTCCAGGAGGTCACCCCCACGATGCTGCACCACGACCTGGAGGCCATCGAGTATCGAAGGGTGGGTCGCGTCCGGGTAGCGGTATTCGACGGTTGCGGTACTCCACGTGACGTGATATGACACGACACGACACGACACGACAGCACACGACACGACGCGACGCGACGCACCATAACACGACACGACAGAACTCGGCTCAACATGGCACGGCAGGACACGACACGACATGACACTACTTGACACGACACGACAGGACTCGACAGCACTCGACAGGACACGACAGGACACGACAGCACAGTGCATAATAACATGACGTGACGTGCACGACTGACGTCATCTGACTCGAAGTGACTTGATGTGAACCAATAAATCGATTGCGGCGGCAACACGTGACAGGACATGGCATGACAGGACAGGGCACGACTGCAGCAGCCAGCAGAACCAGTCGAGTGGGGCTTGGCAGCCGCCCTGTGCCGCACTGCCTTGCGCAATGCCGGCGCACCTCCCCCTGCTTGCACCCACTGCCCCTTTCTTCCCCTGCCTGGCAAAGCGAGCCGACGCCCGTGACCCTCCACCACCACCACCACCTGGACCACCCCGCCTCCCCTTGCCCTCCCCAGCGCATGGAGGTGGACCCCGGCGGCTGCCCGCTGCCCGAGGAGCTGGTCAAGGAGTTTCCCGTGTGGCGCAACTGCAAGGAGTGGACCTACGCCACGCACCCCAAGGCGAGCAGCGGGAGGACACGGCAGCGGGCGAGCCGGCCAGGCGTGCGGGGATGGCAGGGGGCAGCACGGGGCACCCGCACAGTCGCGGTGCGGCTTGGCTGCGGGAGAGCGAGTGGAGCGCTTGCTCCTCCTCGGGGGATGCGCGCCTGGCGCCTGGCGGCGAGCGCTGAGCCCTCCCCTGCCCGTTTACCCTTGGTGCTTCCCCCCTCACGCACGCGCCTCCGGTACAGGGCCTGCGCTCCGCGTTTGGCTACAACACCAACCTGTGGACCGCACGCAGCGGCGCCGCCAGCCGGGAGCACATGGTGCTCAAGGGCACGGCGGCGCTGTTCCGCGAGGACCAGGACATGAAGGTACCGGGCACGACTCCCCGCCACGCTTGACGTGTTTGCGTGTGCGCCCATAGGAGCGCATAGCAACCCCGTTGCGGGCTTGCTGGCCGGCCCGCGCCACGCATGCCGGGCGTGCGCCGTCACCCGTCGCCCTGCCCCGTGTCGCCGACGCGACCTGCCATGCCCGCCCCCCCCGCCCAAGGTGTGGACGTCCGTCCGGCGGCCCGGCACCGCCATGGGGCTGCTGGAGTGCGGTCAGATAGGGGCGGGGCACGTGGTGCTGTTCCGCTGCGACTGCAAGCCGGACGCGCCGGCCGAGTGCACCAAGCAGGTGGGCGGCGGGGCGGGGGCGGGGACGGGGGCGGGGGCGGGGGCGGGGGCGGGGGCGGGGGCGGGGGCGGGGGCGGGGGCGGGCCGGGGCTGGTGGGCCGGGTATGGGTGCTGGCGCTTCACCCGAACAGCACCGCCTCGCGTGTGCTCTTTGCTGTCATGGGGTGCAGCCACAGGCCGGGGTTGTGGGGCGGCGGGCGCGGCACCGACGAGCCAGAAGGCTATCGTAGGTCGCGCCAGCGGTGGCGCTGGGCGGCGCGGCGCCCCGTCCGTGCCCCAGCCCCCAGCGCCAGCATTGATTGACGCGTGCCGGCTTAGCGGGGCTGGGCCTTGGGGGCTCCTGGCTGCACGCAGAGGGCCTCTTGGCTGCACGCCGAGGGGCTCCTGGCTGCACGCCGAGGGGCTCCTGGCTGCACGCCGAGGGGCTCCTGGCTGCATGCCGAGGGGCTCCTGGCTGCATGCCGAGGGGCTCCTGGCTGCATGCGTCGCACCCCAAGGCTGCCTCGCCGCCTGTGCCCGCAGGAGGCTCTGGTCAAGCGGCTGGCGGCCGAGGGCAAGATGCCCTTCACGTCGTGACGCATGGCGGCGGGCGGGGGCCGGCGGAGCAGCAGAGCGCGCTGGGGCCAGCGGCGGATTGCGGCCGTAACAGCGACTGGGGGGCCGCATGGGCTTTGCAATGAGAGGCAAGGTAGCCACAAGGCTGCGCGCCGCGCCGCAGGTGCCCAACCGTGCGGTGGCGGCGGGCGGTCTGC
>BDDC01000264.1:30246-44703 GCA_001662425.1 Chlamydomonas sphaeroides | reverse complement strand
CTGGCGGGGCAGGTGCAGGGGGTGGGGGTGGGGCATGGGGCCTGGAAGCGCGCGCTGGCGTCGCAGCCTGGCCGGCGCAGTGCGGGTCACGCACTCTCGACACTCAGATGGCGTGACTAACGGACTGAGACCGGGCCATGCCCGACTGCGCGAGTGCATGGCGTGCTACTGCGGGAGCGTGCGGCACCAAGCGCCTGGCCGAGTCTGTGAGCCGACCGCGCAGCAGGCACAGGCACGGGCGGACCCATGGGCACACCCATGGCCGCGAGCCGGCAGTAAGGCGCCGTGCGGCGCACGGCGGCGTACCAGCGCCGGCGGCGCACTCTGGCATTGGCGACGTCCCTTCGCTACACATCGGCCGTCTCGAGGGCAGGGCCCGACCAGGCAACGGAGCGGCCCCTCGCGCTCTATCCGCAGCAGCCTGCAGCGGCTGTCGGGTGCTGGCCCGGAGTCGCGCACGGCCCTGTGACGCTCCGTGCTTGGCCATGCCCACGTCCCTTCGCGGCGCCCCTGTCATGACGGCGCGGCAGGAGCGCCGTGCCGTGCGGCCTGGGCGCACCCGTGGGGTGCACCACGAGCACGTTGCGAGCGCCCGAGCATGTTGCGTCGCTCCTGCGCACCCGCCTACGTGCCGCCCCCAGCCCCCCACCCCCCTGCCTGCAATCATGACCTGAGCGGGCACGGCGTTGGTGGTATGTGGCAGGGGGCGGCGCAGGGACCATGGGCATCATCGCTGTGGAGCTACGTCACGGAGGACACCAAGCCGGCGTTCCACACGGCGCCGCTCAGGGGCCGTGAGGGCGCAACGTGGCGCCACGCGCTGCGGTGCCGGCCTGCGCATTGGGGGCAGAAGGGGGCCAGGGCAAGCGGCCCAGCGGCGCCGTGCCGCTCGGATCCCCCCCCCCTTCCCGCCCGCCCCCGGCCCCACGCAGCCGGTTCAAAGTGGCGACAGCTCATGGGAAAGCGGCACAGGCGTGCCCTGGTGCCCGCCCCCTTCAACAAGCACAGACCATCGTGAGGTTGCGTGCATCTCCTCCTCACACGTCTGTACCTGCTCTGGTCGGCTGGCGCACGCTTGCTGCACACGGAGCACCACAGCCATCGTGTCCCGGCAGCCCTTGCGGCCATCGCAGTGTACAGCTGGCATGGGGCCGCCTGGTGCCAAGGTTTCCGAGCCGCCGGCGTTGGCCCAGCGGCCAGCGGTCACAGGGCATGGGCCAGCAGTCAGCATGGCGCTGCTGCCATCGGCCTCACTGCCAACAGGTAGACCAGGAGGCCTCCCGACCTCGGGAAGGCCAGGACGACGAGCAGGCGTGCTGCTGCGCCTGACATGGTGCTGAGCAGGACGCAGCAGGTTGGGGGCTGGCTTGGCTACTGCGGGGGGCACCCCACCCATCGCCACATGCCACGAGCCCCGGCGCGAAAGGAGCCCGCCTCCGAGCCTCTCGCCTCCAAGCCTCCCGCGACACCCCCTGACCCCTGCCCTGGCAGCTGCTATCGTTGTGGAGAGCAAAGGCGCGATCAAGTCCATGGGCGTGGCTGCTTCAATCGGGGGCCGCTTACTTTAGGGTGCACAGGAGGTGGTCCTGATCCTGCTTACTGAAGGTGAGGGGGGTCGCCCCCAGGAGGCCTCCTGGTCGCCCCTGGGTCATACCATGCGACACGTGAAGATGTGGGGACCCTGTGGTGTGGGCCGCAGGCTCGTGTTACGCAGCCGTTGCGTTGCCCGCAAGCTGGGAGGTCAGTGTGTGGGAATATCGCGAAGGCCGAGCGTGGGCCCGAGCACGGTGAAACTCGAGGTGGCCGGGGAACGGGGCAGCGGACGGTTGGGGCGTTGGGTTCCACAGCCCTGGAACGAAGGCCTGGAGAGCAAATATGAAGCGCAGAACACACTGAATAACACCCAATGTGAATGCCATTTGCTGCAGTGGAAGATTCGGGGGGTGCGTGTAGCTGAGCCTTTGCCGACGCGGACTGCTAGCCCACGCCCCCAGCTTCCAAAGCCGGCAGCGCGTAGGCAAATGCATTCTCTTCACCCACAGATCACGTTTCTATGCGTTGGAGCCGCGTGGAGGGTCGGCATGGTACGGCGCATTGGGCATAGAATCGCTGAATCGGAGCAAAACGGGTCGCTCCCCGCTGCCTGCTCAGTTTCGAAGAGCCGCGTTTCGGCGTGTAGTTACCTCGCATTTTAGCTTCTTTGACCCCGCATTCTAGGCGGTCGCTATAGTCTGCGCGACCCGCTTACATCGCTACTGAGCAACTATCAAAATGGCCTGCGGAGCTTCCGTTCCCTGCTTTAAGGGCGACAGCGACGGTCTCGTCGATAGGCTGGTGGAGGCGTGCGCCGCGCGGCCTGCGCAGGCACGCCCCATCATGGAGCGTGAGCTCAAGCCGTTCAGCTTTGACGACGCCCCGCCGCTTCCCAAGGCCGTCCAGCGCTCGCCGCCTAAGGGCCGCTCGCCTCGGGCCTCTCCGCCCAAGCAGCAGAAGGCGGACGCCAAGAAGGGACCCAGCTCCAAGCCGCAGTGCCCAAGCCCGTCGACCAGCAGCCGCGCTTCGCTGGACGGCCGCCAGAAGTCGCCCAAGACTCCGGCTGCCAAGTTCCAGTCGCTGGACGACGACCTGGCCAAGGTGCTGAAGGCCAGCATCTCGCCTTCCCTCGCGGCTCCGCGCGCCTGCCCCGGCTTCTTCTCCAGGTGTGAAGGGGCTGCGCCCAACGGGCGTTTGCTGCCGCTGCGAGACCGTTTCAGGCAAAACGTGAAAGCCCTCGGTGGCGGAGAAGCGAAAAACGCGGCTTCTGCTTCCCTTCCCGCGCCCTGCACCGTGCGCGATAGTTTGTTTGTTTTTGGCAGCACGTTGCTGTTCTCCGTGCCGTGCATGACAGCGCCACCGTGCGTTTGCGGCATCCTCCGTTGCGATTTGCTACTTGTTGACCTGTTGCTGAGCTTTCTCATCTCTTGTCCTCGTTATTTGCCCCACAGCCCTCGCCCGAGCGAGCTGCCGATGCCGAGCTCCCTGCTGGTCAGGGCTACCGCGGTCGCCGTTCGGGCGTAAGCACCAACGTATGGACCCTAGTCAACGACTCAAGAATGCATTTTGGACTGGCCGACACCTGCTGCTGGCTAGCGAAGAACGTCGACCCCCTGCCGCTCGTGCCTACTGTCAGCACATGCGGTGGTCGCGACGACGACTCCGCGTATGACTTCGCGAGCCAGCAGCTCACCGTTCGGGACTACCCACTACACAGAAGTCGGACACGGCAGCTGTCCTCGTGGCACTGCCGCGGCGGTGGGGCATGCCTAGTGCCTTGGCCGCGCGGCGTCAGTCGCTGGCTTTGTAGTTAGCGTGTGGAGCGTGTCTCTGGGATTTGCCGCTTGGTGCTGCGTAAGCCCCGGTGGTGCGCCCGCAGCACGCACCCGCGCTGTTGGGCATGGCTCCAGCTCCCCTGGTGAGGTGGACCCAAGACGGGCTGGCCGCCCAAGAAGGCCTGACTGAGCGTGTAGCGCCTTTGTACATATGGCGCGGCTCTAGCATCGGTTGGCCTTGGCAGGCACGTGTTTGCGTGTGTGGGCTTCAATCTGGTGCATTGGCGGGCATTTTTGCGAGGTGCGAGGGGTTGGCTGAGGCAGCTCGCCCCTGGCGTTTGCCTTTGCCGCACCTTGCGTGCTGCGGCGCGCCGTGTCGCACCCTGCATGGGACCTCGTTGCTGCCAGAAACTCTCTCATTGATGTGGACTCATTTCTTCTTTACTATGATAAGCAGCCATCTCGTATGGTGGCGCTTAATGACGCGGCCGTGGCTGCAGTGTGCCCGACTCGCGCAACTTGTGCCGGCCGCGCGCGTGGTCGTCCTTGAGCTGCATGTTGTTGGGGGTGTGCTCGCTGTCGGGATTACGCCTGACGCTGCTGACTCACGACCTGCTCTACCCCGTCTGACGGTGACTGATTAGATAGGCTGTTGCGCGTACCAGTATGTCGTCGCCCTCTTGTCATGCTCCCCTCAAATGGGTGTCGCATGCG
This sequence comes from Chlamydomonas sphaeroides, assembly GCA_001662425.1. Lineage (NCBI taxonomy): Eukaryota > Viridiplantae > Chlorophyta > Chlorophyceae > Chlamydomonadales > Chlamydomonadaceae > Chlamydomonas > Chlamydomonas sphaeroides. The sequence continues at coordinate 40,681 of BDDC01000264.1, read as the reverse complement.
AAGGGCGCTGCAGGGAATGTGTGCGTTGCTTGCGCTGGTCGAGAGGTGTATACCGCGTGTGTTTGCTCGTGGCGGGTCGCGCCGCGTTGCCTTGGGCACGCCTGCTTTTTATCAGGGCAGTGTCGGGCGCATGCGGCGCTGGCTGCAGCAGGAACACCTGGAAGCGTATGGTTGTGTTCTACTACTGCCGCGGTTTGCGCTCTTGGAGCCGCGTGTGTTCGACGCGTACGCACACGTCAAGCATGTGTGTTGCGCAGTCGCTGGTTTTCGGGCATAGCGGGTAGCTCTTGGTGATGGGGTTGAGGTGGGTGGGGGGTCGACTTCCAAGTACACAGAGTCGCTGGAGGTGGTGACGTGTCTGGGCGCGTGGTCGTTGCGGGCACTGGAGTCATCTAGCGATAGCACGCTCGGGCGCGGTGACGCTAAGCGTGCACATCGACGTGCGCTAGCGATGCGCCGTCTTGTCATAAGGATTTGGCGGCTGAGGCTTGTATGAGTAGACTGGCCGCAATGTTGGGAATCTGGGCATCGCTTGTTAGCAATGCCTGTGCGTCTGCGATGAGTCCTGCCTTCGCGAGGACGAAGCGGACATTCTTTGGGCGCAGCTGCTTGTAGGCAGATGCCCCGGTATCGTGACTGGCCCCTTGTCGGGGTTGTGGCTATCCAGAAGAAGTGACGGTTTCGTCAGTGCGTATCGCCTAGCTTGGCCGGATGTGGCATGTGCGGGCAGGTCGGGATTTTGGCGTACGCACGCGGGCAGGTTGACGATGAGAGGGCGGTGAGGTGAGAGGGCGCTGCGGGGGAAGGCCGCATGCGCGTGCTCGGCAACTGGCTCGGGTACAGCTACCTGCGTGTCCACCTTCGGGCTGAAGGCATGCTGGCTGGTGAGGAACTGAACCATTGCCTACAATCAAGGGATCGTTTGCAGTGAAGTTGTGCGTGGCTGAGCCGCTAGGGTGCAGCGTTTGTCTTCGTATCTGTCTTAACATTGTGCGCAGTTGGGTTTGCTTGCCGTCAGGCGCCCGCACCATTGCAACAAGGCGCCTTCGCCATAAAGCGGCCGCCGTTGGCTTGCTATCATACTCTAGTTAAGCGTGGTATGCCCTTCTGGCCGATCGCCGATAGCCCTGATTATCTGTAACGAGTTGTGCACGTTCTTGTCGTGTCTGCGTCCCAGCGTCCGCTTCCCAGTGTTGAGCATCATTGCTTGCCATGCTTGCTTCAGCACACAGCTGCAGTACACGTTCTTCATCGCCCGCCTCACTCCTCACTGTGCGGTCTATACTGCGCTCCAAGTGCAACCTCGTCGACCCGACGCCGTGCATAGGCAGCAATGCCTCCTCATGGTCTGACGGTGGTGGTCCTTGCGTGCAGCCGCTCCTTGTCTTTGTTGCTCTGGCAGGGAGGTCACCTACCCAGGCCCTATGTGGGCACGCTAGCCGCCGCGCCCGCCGGACCGTGCTCGCCGCAGAAGCCCGCCCAGCCGCCAATGCATGATCTCTCATCCAGAAGGCCCGCAGGCGCTCACAAAAGAACGAGTCCGCTCACCATGGCGTGCACGGAGCTGCACGCTGCCCCACAGGGTCGGCTCCGTCGACACGCGCGGGGGTTGTCGTCGGCACCGCCACCGCGACCCCTAGCCGCTGGCGCGGCAGGGGCTATGCCCAAACTTGTTGATGAGAGCAGGAGGTGAGCGGACTGAGCGCGTGCGGCTGGCTGAGCACCATTAAGAGCCGTCTGAACCATCGTGAGCGCCTGCAGAACGTGTAGTCGTGTCATAGCTATTCCTGCAATACAATGCCGCTCTCGAGCCGCGCCGTTACAGCGTTAAAGTCTGGCTCCTACAACCACCTTCAGGGTCGTTTCCGCGCTTGCTCTGCCTCCTAGCCCTGCACTCTTGTGTTGGGGAGACAGCGTGAAGATTGGCTAGTCCGTCGGAGCTAACCCGGCGGCGACGGGGGTGACAATGGCGGTGGCAAGGGGCCGGGGCCGCGCGGCGGCGGTGGCGGCCGCGGCAAGCACGGCCGCCCGAGGCATTGCCGTACCGTTGCTCCTCCTGGCCGTGCCTAGCTGGTTGGGCTGCGGCCGTTGCGGTGGCGGCCGTAGGCTTGTGTTAGCGCGAGGCCGGCGGACGAGGTGCCTGCCACTTCGTCGTAACGCAGCCGTACCCCAGCCATGTCCGGGTGAAGGGACCAGGATCGGGTCCCTTCACCCGGCAATTTCCAGCGCGTATGGCGAGTCGACAGCATGGTGGGCGCCTGCGCTCGAACGCCTCAAACTTAGCCCCATTGGCGGGGACGGCCGGCAGCCCTAGACGAAGGGCTGGGTGGGGCCTACGCCCCTTTCCCCATGCCGGATGGGACCACCTTGTCGCGTTGTCGGGGGATTCATACTGTACCGGTACATAGCCGCGCCCCGACAGGCCAGTTCTAGAACTCCCGGTTGACAAAGCGTATCCTCACCCAGCGAGAATGTGTCGAGACGAAGCAAGCGCGTATCGGTTACAGCCGCACGACTTCGCACCCCTCGCCACAACCCATCCATTTCGTGTCGCCTCCACCACGCCATCACCATGCTGCCCAACCCACCGCGTTCCCAACACAGCCAGCTGCCGCCAACCCCAGCCGCGAGCCAGCCTCATCTCCCCGCGCCGCGCTGCTGCTTCTGCGCCTTGCTCGCCTCTTCCCGCTCGAACTCGAGCAGCAGCTCGCGCTGCCGTGGCGTGAGCGACCGCGGCAGTTGGACGCTGCGCAAGGAGGAGGGGCCAAGCGGAACGTTACTTGCGGGCGTTGCGTGTGACAAGGTCGGCAATAGACAGCACGCTGGGTGCACTCTACGCGCCGCGAAGTCGGCCAGCCACCACCTCTCGCACAGCAGTAGACATGCTGTGGTCGGGCGGCCGCGCTGCCCTTGCCCTGCCCACCCTCCGCTGTGTTGCCCTCTCCCCAGCCTGCCCAACCGCAATCCCCTGCCCTGCCACGACGCTTAACCGTACAGCACGCCACGGCCATGCCACGCCCGGACCAGCCGCACCCCCTTCCGCGGCCCCGCTTCCCTGCCCCACTACCGCTGTCCCTCTCCCAGCCCCAGCCGTCCCCCACCTCCTCCCCACACCTTTCCCCCTTCTCCACACTCCCCCCGCCACATACCCCTGCCCCCGGCGCCCTTGCCCCACCTGACGTCCACGTAGTGGTCGCCCTTGAGCCCCCGCCGCGGGTTGAAGATGCCCTTGCCCCGCACCCGCAGCCGGTCGCCCTGCTGCGTCAGCGGCGGCACGATGAGCTCCACGCCCCCGTCCAGCGTGTCCACGCGCACCTGCGGCCGGGGGAGGGCAGCGAGGGAGGACCGGGGGGCGCAGCGTAGGGTTAGTGTGCGCACGTGGCACCGTCCAGCGTGTCCACGCACACCTGCCAACACGGCAGCGAGAGGGTGGGGGAGAGGGTTGGGGAAATGTCGGGTTAGTGCGCTCCGACGGTGGCGGCTGCCGACCCGTACTCCAAGACCTGCCGGCACGAACCCCGCGGCCCGCCGCCGCCCTCCAGCTCCCACCGTGGTGCCCATGAGCGCCGACGTCAGCGGCAGCTCCAGGGAGGAGGTGATGTCGCAGCCCTGGCGCTTGAAGCGCGGGTGCGGCAGCACCTCGATGGGGATGGACACAACCATCTTGGTGTTAGCGCGACGGCCGGGGCCCCCCAGGTCCACCTGCAGGGGCAGGGGGCAGGGGCCAGGGGCCAGGGTTCGGGGGCACAGGTGAATGGTGCAGTGCGGGGTGTGGTGACTGCACTGGCTCCACGATGGGCAAGGCCGGGGCCAAGGCCGCACGTGCCGACCTGCAGGGCGCTCGAGGTCGGGACAAGGGTCCGGGGCCGGGGCCGGGCACAGGACCGGGCACAGAGCTGGAGCCATGTGGTGGGAGACGAGATCGGGCCAGGGGCAGGGACACGGGCTTGACAAGACTGGCGCAGGGTCGGGGACACAGCCCGGGGTAGGGCGCACAGCGCTCAAGACAGGGGCGGTCTCGGGCCAGGCAAGCAGGCCAAGCGGGACGTCACTGGCGGGCCGGGTGCTTGCCCCCCTGCCGATAGCGGCCCCTGGCCCGCTCGACCCCTCCAACCCCACAGGCCGTCACCCCGGCTGCTTGCCTCCCCAGCACGTTCCCACATACCCTGTGCGCACTCCGCGCTCATCCCGCCCCGGACAGCGCCCCCAGACCCACACGTGCTGCGCCCCGCGCACGCGTGAGCCGCATACGCACGGCGGCACGAACCCTACCTGCGTCTCCAGCACGTCCCCGCTGTCCACCCCGGCCGGAATATCCAGCTCCACCGTCCGCACCAGCCCCTGCCGCAGCCCGATCTGCACGCTGCGCTTGACGCCCGTGACCGCCTCCTGCGCGGCGAGGTCGAGACACACGGCAGCCACGGGGAGCGCGGGTGCAGCAGGCTTCAGCAAGCTAAGGCTCATGCTCGGGAGCTGCTACCCCGCGCGTCGCGCACTGAAGCCGCGGCCCGCTGCATTCCCACGCCACGCCCGTCGAGCCCCGAGTTTTGCGCGCCCTGCCGTAAGTTGTGACAATAAGATAGGACTCGGGAGTAGATCCCGCATACGGTACTCCTCAGCCCCTGCACACCATGAACGAGATCTGCATGGGCGGCATCTGCACCCGGTTGAACATGGCCTGCGGGCGTTGGGCGGCATGCGGGCGACCAGCCGTGACCAGCCGTGACCAGCCGTGACCAGCCGTGACCAGCCGTGACCAGCCGTGACCAGCCGGCACTGTGCGGCCGCAGCGTACCAGCCGCCGCCGCCGCTGCTGCCACCACCCGGCGGCTCCAGCCGCTGCCCCACCACGCAGCGTCCCGGCCCGCGCAGTCCAATCGCAACCGCATCCCTACGCTCCCTGAGGCTGCTGCACCCGGTACCCCATTGCACCCTGCGCCCCGAGGCCCTGAGGCCCAGCCCGCGGTGGCCCGGGCCGTGCGCCCCAGCGCCGTGGGCCGTAAGGCCGGCTGCTGGGCCAGGGGTCAGCAGGGCGTCCGCGCCGCTGCAGCTAAGGCCGCCGCACCTGCAGCCGCGGGTCCGCCCGGAAGAACTGCTCAAAGATCTGCTCCGCGCCGCCAAAGCCGAAGCCGGGCTGCGGGTGGGCACAGGGCCGCGGCATGGTCGCGGCACGGGTGAGGGCAGCGGCGCGCATCGCGGCGGAGGTCCCGCCGCCCCCCGGGGATGGGGGGCTGCACGGTGAGGTGCAACGGGGCGCCAGCAGCAGGCCAGGTGCCGCCGCGCCTGTCGAGTGCGTCGGGGAGCAAGAGACTGTGCCTGACATAGGCCCCTGCTAGCGTAGGCGCACCTCTTGGCAACGTGCTACGACAACCTTCCTGCTCCCAGGCTCCGAGAATAGGCCCCAGCCTCTCGAGCCGATGCTTTGCTAATGCTGCTCCTACATGACCACCCACCGGCCGCCGCGCAGTGCCCTCCCGGCCGTGTCCTGGCATGCAAGACGCGGCCCACACCCCTCGGCACGGAACTCACGAAGCCGCCTCCGCCAAAGCCCGGGAAGCCGCCCTCGAAGCCGGGCTCGCCGGGGCCCGCGCCGCCGCCGCTCTCCATGCGGTCCATGCCCTCGCGCCCCACGCTGTCGTACATCCGCCGCTTCTCTGGGTCCCGCAGCACCTCGTACGCTTTCTGCAGCTCCTGGAAGCGTGCCGCTGCGGCGGGGTCATCCTGGGGATGGGTGGGAGAAATGGGGCATGGTGTTTGGAGTTGGGAGACCGTGCGGTGCGGGGTGTTGGTGCCGTGGGCGGGGCAGGGTTTGTACCGTACCTTGTTGGTGTCTGGGTGGTACTTCTTGGCCTGCGCATAGTAGGCCTTCTTGATTTCCTGCTCCGAAGAGTTACGGTTCAGGCCCAGGAGCTCATAGTAGTCGGTGGCAGCGGTGGCTGGAAGCAGGGGTGAAGGAAGGGGTGCGGCGCCAGAGCATCACATGGGGCCGGAAGGGGGCCCGGACGAGCGCCGGTCATAGGGAGAAGCGCCGACTTCGGCTTTCAGAACAAATGCCGGACAAATGAGGGCACTTCGCGCGAAGGAGGACGCACCTGTGCTGGTGTGTATGAGTCGCGACCCGAAGCCCATCGGCATCGCAGAGCCTGCGCGACACGACATACGGGGGGTCCGCCGTACTCCTTGATTGCTGACAGGAAAGGAGTGAAGTTTCAAAGCGTGCTTGCCTGTAGTCGACGCGCTCGGCGACGTTCCGCACGTCGATCCTCGCAGAAGCGTGCATATACCCCGGCTACAGGGCAGAGACGCTCCGTCAAGCGTGCTCGCCACTTCACCGACGACCGACCCAAGTCCAGCGCGCGCTGCAAGGCCTGCGCTGGCGGCCTGCAGCGCCAATCGCGCAGCGCTCACGCGCCCCATGAGACACGGCTACGTTTTATGCGCAAAGTGCGGTGTCACGAAAGCAGCGCGAGGCACGAGCGTGTCAGCGGAACTTCGCCGAAGGATGTTTCTGGCGCAGCACGTGTAGGGCCCAAGGGGCAGCAGCGACGCGCGCCAAGTCCGATACTACACAACCAAACAGCCAATGAGCTGAACGTCCTTTCCAGAACGGCCCACAGCATGCTGGCCGACAGGTACCCAAGCCGCCCCCTCCCAGCCCCGCCGACGCCCCGACCGACCTCAAGCCGTCGTCCACAAAAGCAGAAGTACGCGAAGGCAGCACCATCGTGCACTGCTATCAAGGCCATTGCGCACGCCAACAACACCACACCACAGCACCGTGGTGCCCCAGATAACAACCGCCCACGTGCGCGTGAGCATGCAGCAAGCACGCTTTGCTGCCGGCAGCAGGCAACTGCGCAGCCCAGCTATCTCACTCCACCTGACATGTACAACCCACCCAAGCCCTGCCCCGTGACACCCCATCTGCGAGGTCACACGCTGCCGCCACGCGCCGCATCCGTCACCCCTCGCCGCAGCGCCCCACTGCTCTCACGCAATACCCGCTACCCCGTTGCTCGCTGGCAGCGGTTGCCGCTCGCAGCGGTGGCACGTTGAAGCCACGGCCCATCTTACTGCACGCCTCCTGCCGACGTTATGCCGGAGCCCGTCGCTCGCCCCCATCCTCGAACGCAGCGCTGCCGCCCCCTTGCCCGCGACGACTCCAAGAAAACGAATTCGCAAAGGGCCGCACGATATCCAGCACCGAAGTGCCAAGACCTCTGGCCCCTTGAGTACGACCCCTCAACCCGGCCATCCTCCCGCCCTCCAGGCCAATCATCACCGGCGGTTGGGGCACTGGCTGGCCCAGTGCCCCGTGCCGTTGCACCGGAAGCACGTGTCCCCCGACCGGTCCCGCCCGCCCCCGCCGCCGCCCCTGCCCCACGCGGCGCCGCCGGCGCCACCCGCCGCGCCCGCGCCTCGGGCACCGCCGCCAGAGCTGCGCCGCGCGCCGCCGCCGCGCAGCCACCGCGCCGCGGCGTCCCCCTCGCCGCCGCCGCCGCCCAGCCCCCCGCCGCCGCCCGCGCCGTCGACGTCCGGCTGGGGCCAAGCAGGCAGCGGCTCTCCCTCTGGCGGCACGGAGGACCCGGCCCGTGCGCTGCCGGGAAACTGCGGTGGGAACCTGCGGGGCCGCGACCAGGCAGAGGCACGTCAGTGCATTGACACACACAGCGGCGCTGGGCTTCGCTACCCGCACGGGTGCATCTAAACGCATCCCTACTTTCTTCCTACGCACGATCAGCGCGTCACCAACCCGGGGCGCGACGCGTACGGGGTGGTACTCTATTCCGGCCCTAAAAGTTGAACACACAGCCCCGGATGCCGGAACGCCCCCCGGGTCCAAGGCCCGATCGGCACCCAGGCGGCGCCGACCCTTCAGCGGCACGGCAATACGGCGATGCCGTACCGCACCTGCGAGCCATGCGGTGGCTGACGAAGAAGCGCCAGGCGGCGGCGCTCTCCGCGTCGTGGCTCTCGCCCGACTGCAGGCAGCGGTAGAAGGCCAGCACCGCGGGGTCCACCTGCAGCGGTGGCGGTGGGGGCCAGGGCAGGGAGGGGCAGGGTTGGGCGCGGCAGTGGGGGCCAGGGCCCGGTTGGGCGCAGCGTGCCTGCCCTTCCGGCCCCACCGCCCTCCCGCCCCACTCGGCACCCCCTCCCCCGCTCCGCTGCCCCAGCAGCCCCCCAACCCAACACCCCTGTTGGCACTTCAATTGCCATTTACGCCCAAACCTCCATCGCGCCCACCTCACCGCCCCTCCCACCTCCCCCCCTCCCCCGCCCCGCCCCCGCACCCGGATGCAGTCGTCGCTGTAGTCCAGCAGCTGCAGCCCCGCCAGCGAGCGGGCGCGAGACAGCGCCACGTAGGCCTGGCCCGGCGCAAACACGCCGCGCAGCGACACCTGCGGCGGGGCGCGAGGAGGGGATACGGGCAGCAGGTCGTGAAGCGAAGGGCGGCAGGAATGCAGCGGCCTGCATCCATCCGCACCCAGCGGCCTCTGCCGTTGGCGCCACACGCCGTGCCCTCCCGGCATGCACGGACCGTGCCATCTCCCTGCTCCCCACCCCACCTGCACCCGGTCCAGCGACATGCCCCGCGGCACGAACCCACGCCGCTTCGGGTGGCGCCTGGCCCGTCCCCCCCTGCCGTTTCCCCGGCCCCCGCCCCACCTGCACCCGGTCCAGCGACATGCCCTGGCACTTGTGGATTGTGAGCGCCCACGCCAGCTTGAGCGGCACCTGCGGCAGCAGCGGGGCGGCGGGGGAGCGTGCCAGGGCCTCTGCGGTTTGCCCTGCTGCTGCACGGCTTGCAACCAACCCCGCCCCTGGCGGTGCTGTCGCTGCCGCAAACCCCACATGCCATGCATGCAGCATGCTGGTCTCCATCCAGGTTGCAGGCAGCGCCCAGGCCCCGGGCAGGCCGCAGTGGAGAGAGCGCCCCGAGGCCCCGGACACGGCGCTGCGTTCACCCCAGCGCCCTCGTCCCTCGGCCCCACCTGCAGCCGCTTGCAGCTGCCCCAGCCCGGCACCCGCGCGGTGAACTCCATGGGCGCCACCTCCGTCACCACGCCGTTGCCGAAGCGCACCACCGGCACCCAGGGGCCCCGCCAGCCCTCCAGCTCCGCGATCTTGGTGGCCACCTGGGCAGGGGAGAGGGGCGGGGGTTGGGGTGGTGACAGGGCCGGGCGGGGTCTGCGAGGATCTGCACCGAGGCCGGGTGCAGCCCAGCCGCATGCGCTGCCCAGCGCCCCAATCCCGGGCCCCTCGCGGCCCACCTGGTCCGAGGTGGGCGGCTCCGCGGGCGGCGGGTAGTCGCGGCCCGCGACCTGCGGCGGGGGCCGCGCGGCGGCGGCAGCGGCCGTCAAAGCAGTCGGTGCTGGGCAGCAGAGGCGCCGGCGACGACACCGAATGCGCTGGCCCCAGGGGCTCCACAGGATCACAGCCGCCCGAGTCCCGCCACTGTTCAGGGACCGGACGATGCGCGGGCAGCCCCATAGCCATGCCCGCGACCTGTCGCGATGAGCACGCCTATGCCTGCGCCCCCTTGCCCCTAACCCCCAGCAGTAGCAATCCCGTGTGGTCTCACCAGGAGCGGCTCCCCGCCCGGGCCCACGCCGCCGATGCCCAAGGGCATGGCACCGCCCACGGCGGCAACCAGGCCGGGGCCAGCGGCGGCGGCGCCGCCGCTGCCTCCCGCGGCGCCGCCGCTGCCTCCCGCGGCGCCGCCGCTGCCTCCCCCGGCGCCGCCGCTGCCTTCCGCGGCGCCGCCGCTGCCTCCCGCGGCGCCGCCGCTGCCTCCCGCGGCGCCGCCGCTGCCTCCATCGGCGCCGCCACTGCCTCCCCCGGCGCTGCTGCTGCCTCCCCCGGCGCCGGGCATGCCGCCGTCGGCCGCGGCGTCCATGGGCAGCGCCAGCGGCCCCACGCCCGGGCTCAGGCCCGCGGCGCGGGCGCAGGGCGGCAGCGGCCGCAGCGGCGTCGCCTCGCCACTGCCCTCGCACAGCACATCATCGTCGTCGCTGACGACGACGGTGGCGGCGCCGCCGTCGCCAGGGCTGCGGGTGCCGGCGGCGCCGCCGACGTGCGCGGCGGCGGCGGCCTCTGCCGCGACGGCGTCACGGCCGTCCGCCTCGGCCTCAGCGAAGGCGTCGAACGCGGCGGCGGCGGCCCTAGCGGCGGCGGCCTCGGCTGCGGCGACAGCATTTGCGGCGCGGCTGGGCCCGGCGGCCTGCACCGAGGCCTTGAGGCGCTCGATGATGTCGGCCTGGGGCGCAGCAGGAACCGAGGGCGGGGAGGGGGAGGGTGGGTTGGGCACGGGGCCGGGGCACGTGCCCGCTCGGCGGCTGCAGGCCGCAGCAACCCCCCTCTCCAGGCGCCTGGCCCTCTCTGCCTGGCCCCCTTTACTGTCCTCGCCACCTCTCTCCCCATTTTATACGCTCCC
>BDDC01000264.1:0-28017 GCA_001662425.1 Chlamydomonas sphaeroides | reverse complement strand
CCCGCCCCCCCCCCCCCCTGTCCGTTCTCCATGCGCCGCTCGCCCCCTCCACTCGCGCCCCTCCCTCCGCCGGCCTGCAGCACTCGGCCAGAGACCCACAGCAACGGCGGCCACCGCGGCCCTCGAACCCCAGCGCCCCACGCTTCCCCGCTCCCAGCCCCAACGCCCGCTCCCCAGCCCCCCGCTCCACAGCCAGCGCGCCACCCACTCCAGCGGCCTGCTGCACTCCGCCGCGATGGCCAGCAGCGCCGCCCTCCCGTTGCGGCCGTAGCGGATGTCGTCCAGCAGCGAGGCGAAGCGCGCGTCGGCCTGCCGGAACACCTGCGCGGGCCGGGACGTGCGGGTAAGATCAGGTAGCAGGGACGCAGTGGTTTGAGAGCGCGGCATTGCAGGGGATGCGGCAGCTGTGGAAGGAGGCGATGGCGCTCCGCCTGGCCTCGCCCCCTTTGAGGGGCTGAGAAGGAACAGCAGTTGCCGTGCCTCCCCAATGCCCCCCACCCCAACCCAGATGCACCCCCACACGCCCTCCCCCACCCCCCACCCTCCGCACCTGTGTGAGCAGCACCAGGCTGAGGCGGCAGCGCACCCAGGTCTCGGTCTGGAACAGGTAGCCCCAGTTGGTGACCAGGCGGGGCGAGATGGGGTCGTTGCCGTGCGGCTTCTTGGTGATGGGCGGCAGCCTGGGGGCAGGGAGGCAGGAGGGCAGGCGGCGACGGCAGGGGCGTGGGCGGCAGGGGCTGGGCGGCGCGTGGGCCGGGGGGGGGCCGGGGGGGGGGGGCGGCGCACCCCTCGCATGCGGCCAGAGTGTGCCCCGGGCCACGGGCGACGGCGCAGGTCCCCCGGGGTCGAGGGGTGTGTGGCGCCAGTGGGTACGCCTCGCCAAGGGCGGCAAGGGCGGCAAGGGAGGCAAGGGCGCGCAGCAGCCCGGAGCGGGGCCTGGGGCGGCGGCGTCGCGTGGCCGTGTGCAACCCGTCGTGCGGCCCTCGCCCGCCCTCGCTGCTCCCCTGGCCCCGGGCTTGTGTCGACCCACTGGAAGAAGTCGCCGCTGAGGATGAGCTGCAGGCCGCCCGCGGGCCGCTTGTCGTGCCGCACCGCCCGCAGCGTCGTCTCCAGCATCTTGGGGGGCCGGGCAGGGAAGGGAAGGGAGGAGGGCGGGCGGGGGAGCTGGAGCGGGCTCGTGCGAGCGGCGGCCGTGCGGTCGGGGGGCAGCTGCATCAGGCTGCGAGGTTGGCAGAGCTCCCCTCCCCCCTCCCTCGGCCCCGCTGCCCCCTCACCATCCAGAACTCGCCGGACGTCATGGACGCCTCGTCCAGGATGAGCACCTCGTAGGCGCTGATGCGGCGGGCGGTCAGCTTGTTGTGCATCACCCCGAACTCCGAGTACTCGCTCGGCACGCCGCAGCCCAGCGCCGAGTGCAGCGTGGTGCCTGTGTGAGGGGTTAGGGGTGGGGGCAGGGCGTTGGGGGCGCTTTGGGCGGGGACGGCGTTGGGGGCGCTTTAGGCGGGGGCGGCGTTGGGGAGGGCGAGTCGTGGCCAGGCCAGCGTGCAGCGGCAGGCGGCAGGCGGAGCGTGACCCAGCCCGCTCTATCGATGCTCCTCCCTCGCTCCCGCCCCGCCCCGCCGCACCCCCGATGTGCGTGGCCGCGATGCCGGTGGAGGCGCACACCGCCACCTTGATCCCGAACTCGTCGTCGTACTTTTGCCGCAGCATGTCGATGATGCGCGTCAGCACAAACGTCTTGCCTGGGGGAGGGAGCGGCGCACGGTCACGAGGCGGATGGGCAGGGATGTACCATTGTTACAAAGTACCATCATAAGCGCACGCCGATGTTTGAAGGCTGTCACCCGCCTGACTCTTGGTCCCCGGTCGCGCTGCAAACTGTGTCCGCGTCACCCCGCCCGTCCCCCAGCCACCTGCCCCTGCACCCCGCCCCGCTGGACCCACCCGTGCCGGCGTTGCCGGTGAAGAAAACGTTGTCGCCGTCCCGCACCAGCTGCAGCACCCGCTCCTGGTGTGGAGGAGTGCGGGAGGAGCGGGGGAGGAGCGAGGGAGGAGCGGGGGAGGCATTGCGAGGCGGGCGCAGCGCCAGTGTGGCAGAGGCACGCGGCGGTGAGCTGCGGCGCCCCGGGCCCCCCAAAGGAAGGGCGCAACGACACCTCTGTTGCTGTGCAGCCGGTCCTGGGGCCCACGGCCCGTATGGGTGCCGCAAGGCGGGTGTCCATGGGGTCGGACGTTGTAACCACCACCACCACAAGGGGTTACAACAACACGGGGCGAAAGCAAGGGTCCTCACCTGCTGCTGCGTGAGCTCCGGCCCCGCCACCTCGCCCTCGTCCACAACCGCCGTGTAGCGCGGCCGCGGCGCCGCCGCGGCGCCGCCAGGGTGCCCGCCGCCGTTGCCGGGCCCAGGGCCGGCGCCGCCAGGGCCAAGGCCGGCGCCGTTGCTGGCAGCGGCGGAGCCGAAGCGGGTGGCGCTGACGTGCGAGACGCTGAATACCGTGGCGCTGACGTGGGTGGTGCCGCCGCCGCCGTACGTGTTACTGACGTGCGTCAGCGAGCGCGACGGCGCCGCCGCGGGGCCTCCGCCTCCGCCGCCATCATACGCGCCGCCGCCATACGCACCGCTGCCGCCGCCGCTGCCGTAGGCGCCGCCATTGTATCCGCCACCTCCATACGCGCCGCCGCCGTGCTCGGCGGCGCCGTACGTGCCGTACGGATGCGGCGGTTGTGGCGGCTGATGGGGGTTGTACGGCGCCAGCGGCGGTCGGCTGCTGGGCCCCGCCGCCGGGTGCTGGTGTGCGGCCGGTGGCCAGGCTGACCCCCCGGGCGCTCCAGCGCGTGACGAGCACGGCACTGGGCCCCCTAGCGGCTGGTGCTGGGTTTGCGGCAGTGGCGCCGGCTGCGGGAAGCGCGGCATGGCGCCGTGCTGCGGCATGGCCTCGAGCTTGCGCCGCTGCGTCTCCGGGGAGTCGTCCGGGTAAGCGAAGCCCGTGTCCACGGCTGCCTGTGCGCCGTTACCGCGCTTAGCGGCCGCAGGAGGGCCGCGGCCTCCGCTTGCGTCGTCGGCATCGCCGCCGTCGGGATCGTCAATTGATACGCCGATGGAGTCGGAGGCCGCCTGCGCCGGTCGCGCCTGAGCTAGGCCTGCAGCTGCAACCCTGCACGGTGCGATGGGCTTTGTGGGGCCCGGGGCTGCGTCGTCATCGCTGAGTGAGAGGTCCACAACATCCGTTGCATGCTGCTGCTGCCGAGATGGGTTGGTGCCCAACCCGTGGCTTGCACGCGCTGCTCTCTTGCTGGGACGAGCATCGCTGTCTGAGCTGCCTCGCCTGCCCTTCTGCGAGGGGTCCCCCTGGCGTTCGCATACAACAACTACGTCGTCGTCTTGGCTCATGCGCAAGCCAGCCAGAGTTCCCTGGTATCCTTCTGCGTCGTCAGGGAGAGGCTGGGCAGCTGCTCGCAGCACGGCCTGCCGCTGCTCTGAGCCATTGTCGCTATCAATTGCGATTGCGCCATTCTCGCTCCTAGAGCGCTTCATGGGCGTTATAAGGAGGCTAGAGTCTTGGCCATGGAGTTGCGACGCGGCACGGTCGTCCTCAGTTCAAGCAGGAGTTCGCGCCAAGGTGCAATTCGAGCAGCTCTGCTGCTCTTGAAACTGAGAGCTCGCGTGTAGCGCGTTGGCTGACACCTGCGTCCTCCTCCAGGGTCTCAGGTCCGCAACATGGCATGCGTGCTGCGCTTGCTCGGAGCCGACACGCCGGCTCCCCCAGCTGTCCCCCTGCCGCCCCTTCCCCCCCAAGGCAACCTATGCAGCACGGCACGCATCGTGCACCCCGGTTCTCCGCCCAGAGCGTTACAACGCCGCATAAGCTCTGAATCATGGACGAACCGTCAATGGAACCAAGGCCAGCCGAGGTAAATAATCGTCTTCAGTGCCAAAGAAAGCGAAAGTACGCGAAGGCAGCACGGGCCAACTCTACCGCGATGTATTACGAGTGGGCAGCGGCGCAGCGACGACACCTGCCGATCGCAGTGCCCATGCAGGATTCGAGCCATACCAGACAGCCGTCTCATGCACATGCACCAATCGCACCTTACCGTCCTGCAGCCCGCTGCAGCAATACTCAGAGGAGACTCTCCCCTAGCCGTACAAGGCCGACACTTGCCGCCGGCGCCCCGCCCCCGCCAGTCCGTGCCGTAGGGCGCGCACATCAAGCTGCTCATTGTGTGCGCACATACATGGGGCCGCGGACCCGTGGTTGATGCTCCAGTGCCCGATGTAGTTTTCTCCAGCTGCCCAGTCGTGAGCACAGCCCTGCAGCCCCTCGCCCTTCCGCCCAAGCTGCAAGCCTCCGTCCCCCTGTAGCAAGCCTCCTCCCGGTGCCCACAGCAGTGAGCCCGAGCCGCCGCCAGGATAGCTCCCCCATCCCCAAGCCCCCACACTCACACTACCCAGCGCACGCAGTGTCCCGCAGTCTTCCCCGCCAAACCAGTGGCCCTCACTGCTCCCCAGTATCGGGGTCAGTTCCGGCGCCATCCGCATCAAAAGCCCTCGCCAGGCTCGCCCTCGCCCGCCGCACTGGCCTCGGCCTCCCCGAAATCCACCTCGCCCTCGCCCGCATCCTCGCCATCACCCTGGCTCGCACCAAACCCGCCGCCTTCCACCGTGTTCCCGACGGCAGCCTCCTCCCCATCCCCGCCATCGCCCGCCACGTCGTACGCGCCGGAAGCTTCCTCCGCCTGCCCCTCGCCGTCATCGCCAGCGTCAGCAGCCGCCCCGCCATCGGCCTCGTCGACGCCATCGCCTGGGGCCGCGCGTCCTTGGCGCAGCACCTGCTCCGGATCTAGCTCGCCGCCCTGGCTCCGCTCCCGCTCCGGATCCAACTCCGCATTGGGATCCGATTCTGCCTCCGGCTCCAGCTCTGCCTCGGCTTGCGGATCCAGCTGGGAGTCCGGATTAGGGCCCGGCTCCCCTGGATCCACATGCCCTTCTTCGTCGCCGCCGCCCGCGCCCTCGTTCGTCTCCTCCTGCATGACCCCCTGGCTGCTCCCACTGGCTGCTGGCTCCTGCGGCTCCCACGCCTCGCCTCCCGCGCCGACCCCCGCCTGACGGCCTGGCTCCGGCTCCGCTGCCTCCGCTTCCACGTCGCTGCTGACTCCTTCCGCTTCCGCTTCCGCACCTTCCGCTTCCGCTTCCGCTTCCGCTTCCGCTTCCGCTTCCGCTTCCGCTTCCGCTTCCGCTTCCGCTTCCACTTCCGCTTCCGCTTCCGCTTCCGCTTCCGCTTCCGCTTCCGCTTCCGCTTCCGCTTCCGCTTCCGCTTCCGCCTCCGCTTCCGCCTCCGCTTCCGCCTCCGCTTCCGCCTCCGCTTCCGCTCCGCCTCTCGTTCCCGGAAGGTCGGCTCCGTCGTCGCCCCCCTCCCAGGCTGCCGTCTTCTCCTCGCCAGCGCCCTGGTGCCCTGCAAACACGAAGGCGTCACCCACCGCGGCGCCATCTGCCCCCGCCTCTGCCTCTGCCAGAAGCACTGCGGCCTCGCCGCTCGCCTCTGCCGCAGGCCCCGCCTCCGCCTCGGCGTCGGCCCCCGGCCCGGCCTCCGCCTCCGCCTCCGCAAAGAAAGCTTCGGCATCTGCCTCTGCCTCTGCCTCTGCCGCGGCCTCCGCGTCCACTGCCACGCCTTCGCCCTCGGCCGCCGCCCCCGCGGGGCCCTCCGCGGCCGCCACCTCCGCGGCCGCCGCGGCCACCGCGCCCGCGCTTAGTGGCCGCGACACCACCGCCTCCCACAGCGTGCCGCCCGCCGCCGCCTCCGCCGCCTGCCGCTCCGCCAGCCGCTGCTCCGCCTCGGCCGCCTGCTGCTCCAGGGCCGTCAGCAGCGCGCGGCCCTCCTCGCTGAGCGCCTGTGTTGGGGCCACGGATTGCCGAGGTCAGGGCATGTGCGCAGAAGGCCGAGGTGCTATGGACGGCGTAAGGCACTCAGCCAGCACGGTAAGAGGCGGCCGGTCACGGCACGGGTCCGCGGCGACTCTTTTACCATGCGGGCGGGCTGCGCCGCCCCAGGGGCCGCGCCCAGGGGCCGCGCCCAGGGGCCGCGCCCAGGGGCCGCGCCTGCGGCAGCGAGCTGGCCACCGGGCCCGCAGCAGCGGCGCCGCGAGGCACCCAGAGCCATGTCGTCACAGGCCCACCGAGGCCGCACCTCGGGCATGGCCGCCGCCACCTCACCCACAGGCACCGGCGCCCAAGGGCACCCAATGACACCCAAGGGCACCCAATGGCGGTGCCCCCCGAGCAACCATGCGCGTGCCTCCAACCCCCGCCACCCGCCCAAGGTGCCCTCTCCCGGCCGCACCTCGGGCATGGCCGCCGCCACCTGCTGCAGCAGCGACAGCCGCGCCGCCGCCACCTGCGCCCCCACCTGCAGGCACGCAGCGAGCAAATCCCGTGCGTCAGCAGCGGGTGCGCCACGCCACGGTCGCCGCCCCCAGCCGAGCCCACGCCGCATGCGCCGCTCAGCACAGCCGCCGGCGCCCCTCAGCACGCGGCCCCGGCCGCTGCCGCCGTACCTGCTGCCGCCAGGCGCTGAAGGCGGCGCGCAGCCGCCGCGCCCGAGCCCGAGCCACAATAAGCCGCCGGCGGCGCCGCTCCGCCACGACGGCGCGCCAGCCGCGGAAGGCGCGGCCCAGCAGCGCCGCCGCCAGCCGCCGCCGCATCTTGAGCACCGCCACCCGGCGCGCGGCCCGGTAGGCGACCAGCTCCTGGGGGCGGGCAGCGAGCACGGGGAGCTTGGAAGGCAAGATGGCCCCACAGCCCACACAGCAGGCGGCCCTGCAGCAGGAGCGCAGCAGGAACCAGCACCGGCCGCCGCCGCCGCTGCTCCTGTCCAGGAGGGCGGCAGGGGCACGGCCCCCCGCCGCAGCGGCACGCCAGCTGCCGCACACAGAGCCGCCGCCCAGCAGGGCGCCAGCGGCTGCGCCCTCCCCCACAGGGCACGAGACACAGCCGCCCGCGCGCGCCCCCTGCGCCCCTTCCCTGTCACGAAGCACGCCGCCGCCCAGCCTTGCCCGACGCACCCGCCACACACGGAACGCCGCCGCCTCCGCCCTGCGCTGCACGAACTTGGTCACCATGTGGCTGGCCATGCGCTCGTGCTCCGCCGCCGCCGCCGCCGCCGCCTGCGCCGCCGCCGCATCATCCGCGGCGCCTGCCCCGGCCGCACTTCCCCCGGCTCCAGCCGCCGCCGCGCCCGCAGCAGCCGGCCGCGGCAACCCAGGCTGCTCGCCCGCTGGCGGCGCGTGCGGCCCGTGCGGGTGGCCCCAGGCGGCGCCGCCCGAGGTGCTGGAGCGGCGGGCGGCGGCGTAGTTGGAGGGGTGGTGCGGGTTTGGGTGCGCCCGCGGCACGCTGGTGCGCGAGATGAGCCCCACCTCGGCGGCCGCCGACAGCGCGGAGCGGCCCGCGGTGCGGAACACGTACGAGCCTGCGCGCGGCGCGTGCGGCGAGGAGGCGCTGGGGCTGCCGGGCCCCGCCGCCAGGTCCTCCGGCGAGTAGCCGCCCAGCTGCAGCTGAGCCACGTTGAGCGGAGTCGGGCCGCCGCCGCCGCCGGCTGCGTCGGCGGCGGAGGGGCGGCCGAGGGGCGGCAGCGGCGGAGAGCCGGCGGCGGCGGTGGCGACGACGTCGCCGATGGAGCCCACGTCCTGGCCGCTGTCCTGCTGCTGCGGACTGCGGCCGGTGGCGACCAGCTCCGGCGGCGCCGGCGGCAGCGCGTTGGTGTGCGTCACCTGCCACTGCACGCCGCCGTTGCCGCCGGCGAAGGACGCGCCCAGGACGATGCCGGGGCCGGCCGAGGCGGAGTGGCCGGGGCCGTGGTGGGCGGCGTGGCCGCCGGGCGCGGTGGCGGCCGGGGAGCCGGAGGGGCTGCCGGATGCGGAGGCCGCGCCTGCGGTGCCGGCCATGGCGCCGGGGTTGAGGTGGGGTTGGGGAGCAGCCGGCGGCGGGAAAGGCGGCAGGGCAGGGTGCTTGTGCGTGCGTGTGTGCTTGGGCAACCGTTGCGCGTGGTTGCCGGGGTCTGCAAGCTGCAATCATCCATAGCACGTGGGATATCCCGCCCGGGCCGGCGCGCGAGGGTACCCCATCCATCCACACACACACACAGGCTTCTATAACTATAGAGGCATGTTGAATTACATCTACAGGCCGGCCCAGCCCTACCCACCCGCGATGTAGGCCATCATGCCGGGTGTGACGGGCCGCGAGCCGGGGCCGGGACCGGCGCTGGAGGGCAGCCCGGTGCGGCGGCCTCGGGAGGAGCCGGGTGGGGCGGAGCCGGGCGGCCGGCTGGGTAGGCTGTGGGAGGGCAAGGGCGGGGGCAGGAGCCGCAGGTGTTCGGGAGGAGCGGGAGGTGCTCGTGAGGTCCGCGGGCTGTGCGAGCGGCGCTGCTGCAGCTTTCGGGCCGGGCCGGCGGGGAGGCCGCACGGGATATGTGAGGTGGACCGCGAGGGGCTGCGTGGCAGCCGGAGCCGGACGGCACACCGCCGCTGCCGCTCACCCGCCGTTCAGCCTGCCGGCCTTTGACTGCAGCTGCAGCTGCTGCGGCGGCGCCTCGCCGCTGGCGGACCGCGTCTTGGCGGGCTCCGCCAGCACGGCGTTGGTGAGGGGCACGCTGCCGGGCAGCCCTACGGGGCCGACGCCGTTGACGTAGCCATGGGCGGGGCCGGCGCCGAAGGGGTGGTGGCCGTGGTGCTCGGGGGGAGCGCCGCCGGGTTGGTGCAGCGCCGGTCGGTTCCAGACGGGGACGGTGTGGCCCGGTAGCGCGCCCGGGAAGGGCTTTGGGGAGCGGGGCGCTGGCGGGTATGGCCCGCCGGCGTGGGGCCCGCTTGCGTGCGGGTCCTGCAGGGCAGAGTAATCGGGCAGGAGCGGGGCGGTAGGAAACGATGATGCGCGAGGGTTGCATGTTAGATGCCAGGGCACACCTTTGAGCCAGATGTGGAGCCCGGAGAGCTCGGAGTCGCGCCGAGTGGGGCTTTCAGCCGTGTCATTGAGCGGCCCTTGTCCAGCGTCGAAAGCGAGTACAGAGCTAGTGAAGGCGAGTCGCTCGTCATTTTACTTTCAGTCTAAATCCTTGTTGGTGCTTATAGAAGCAGTGACATGCTTGCGAATGTCTTGACGTCAACAGAAGACCCTCGACAGTGCTTAGCGAAGTTTCAGCGGGTCATCACGCCATTACTGCTCACATTTCGAGCTTCCTAGAACGTAGACGAGAAAGTGGCTGGCGCGGATGCGCGTCTTGCGTAACGACGTGCACTGATCTGAGCTATGTGTTTCTGCTCTAGCGATCAAATTTGCAAGTCTAATATGCAGAAAAACCTATTGCGACCCTTCTCCCCTGCCGTACACTTTGTACCCGTGTCAGCCAGGTGTTAGCCGTGTTACTCGGCCATCCTTGCATCCCGCATCTCTTGCGTGCCACGCCTTCAGGAACGCCTGCGAGTAAAAGTTTAACAATGCCTGGCCCGTGACGGATTACTGTCACAAGCCTCTCCGGGTCCCCCTGTTGCAGGCGTGGGTGACAGGGGGGGGACAGGCGCGTGGGCTGCCGGTTCCGTAATCACGCGTAATCAGGTGCGCATGCCGCGGACGTAATCAACTTGCCACCTGGCTGTTGTGATTGTCGGCGCCGCCGTGCATCGGCTCGTCCACGTAGCCGGGAACGCGGAACCCCCACCAGCGCCTAAGCAGCGCCCCCGCCCCCATTCTGCACTGTCTGCGACGCCGGCGGTGTGGGGTGGTGGCTGACAAACATGGTGCGGGGCATGTGCAAGCGTGCGGGCGGTACCTTAAGCAGCTAAGCGGGTAGGGGATGGAGGGTTGTGTGTTTTGCCTGGAACGTGTGGGGTCGCGGCGCGGGGTATGTGGCATGGCCACTACGCGACATGGCGTGGTGCGTGGTCGAGGCAGAGGGGAGAACATTGGCGTGGTTGTAGAACCAGCGTTTCAGTCATTGGAGGGTACCTGAGACAACCATGCTCCTCACCACGGTGCATGCGTTCCGGACGACCCTTCCTGCCAGGGCAGCGCACAGGGACCAACGCCACACGCCTCAATGTGACGCCCTGGTTAATCCCCTAGTGTCCCACAGCCCGGCAGCCGTCCTTGCCTCTCACGTCAGCAGCGCATACATCCATAAGCCAGGCGCTATTCCTTACCAAGCCTACACCTGCATCGCGGAGGGTGCTGCTCTGCTGCTGTGTCGCGCCCGTGGGTGCCGAGCCTGACACACTGGCTTGCTCGCCCCTTCAGGGGCGCTGGGACAGGTTTGTCTGGTGGTTGCTCTGGACTAGCAGCGTGCGGCACTCCGCCGAGCAGGAGTACGTGTTGTGTAGTGACAGCTCGTTCGTCTGGGGTAGGGGAGACTCCCGCCCTTTGTTCGTCTGGGCACCCCCCAACAGGGCATCGTTCGGACCAGCACGCCATTGTGTCCGTCAACGAATGGACCATCCCGCGAGGCTGGCTCCGCGTACCTCCGCAGGGGCTGTGGGACGTCCACGCCGCCAGCTACACGCAGCTCCTGCCAGCTTCCTTGCGCCGCTCCATGCCGTGCCTGCGCACGCACCAGCAGGTGTACCCCCGTGCCTCCCTTCCCAGCCCCGGCCCTGCGCCTCCGCCAGCCGCAGCCCGCCTACGCAGCATCCCTCCCGGAGCACCTCTGCCACAGCCTGCCTGCCAACATCCCACACCTTCATGTCTCACCCATAACGACAACGAACAACCCCCGCCCATGCCGCGCTTTGCAGCAGGCGCCCGCCGCTTCCACGTGTGCTACTGATGGCCCCTCCCCGCTGACCCGTGCCAGGGGCGGCCGGCGAGCTAGTGCCCGTCGCCGCCGTCCGACCCACCGGCCGCCATCGCGGCAGCGCGCCAGCACGGCGGCAGCGCGCTCCTGCTGCTTCCTCGCTGCTGCTCACCGCCGCTTGAGCGCGGCCAGCAGGTCGGCCTTGAGCTTGGGCACGCGCTGCAGGAACTCCTTGCCAGCGCCCTCCATGCACTGGTCGAACTTCATCTGCGGCCGGGGGCACGCGGGAGCAGCGCCGGGCCCCGCATACGTGCGCGCACTTCAGCATTTGCGCGTGTGTACATGGCATGAGGGTATAAGGCAAGAAATGTAAGCAGCGACATTGGTCGGGCTTGAACGACCCGGCAGGAGGCCGCAGACCAAACCCGCGCAACGCCAAGAGAGCCGGCGGTCTCCGCCAAGGCAGGCGGACGCGCCCAACATGCGGCCTCGCCAGGATGGCGCTCCCACGGTGTACTGAGTTACATTTAAGGTTGTATGCTATTGTACAACAATTCAAGTAGTACTCGGTTGTCCCAACATGTGGCCTGGCTGACGCAACGCCGCGAGCAGCTGTACCTCGCCACCCGTCGCGCGCCGCTGTGGCCGGGGCGCAAGCGCCGGACGATCCGGACCCGGCAGCGCACGGCGCAGCCCAGCTGCTCGCGCCGGCTGACAGTTTATTGCCATGCCACACGGGTGCTGGTGCTGGCATGATCCCGGCCGGGTGACACGGGCTGCTGCGGCCGACCCACACCCACACCCGCCAGCCAGCCCACCTGCGCGCGCGCCTGATCCGACTGCGACGGCTCCACGCCCATGAGGTCCTGCAGCGGCAGTGCGCGAGCCGGGCGCCGCACCGTCAGCGATAGGGTGCAGGCGCAGACGGACCAGAGCATAGGTCGGCGTGGCAGCAGGCGGGTCGTCGCGCGGGTAAGGGCGCCATGCGTCAGGAGAGAAGGCGCTGGGTGCGGAGGGATCAGGGCACGCCGGCGTTGAAGCAGCCAGGCTCCGGTGCACTTGGGGAGCTCGCAGCAGGGCCCGTGCTGCTGCCTGGCCATGCCTGTGCGACAAGGCGGAGCCGCACAAGGGGGCGTGCGGCCGGGCGGGCGCGGGGAGGCGTGTTCGGCACTGTGGCAACCATCATGACGGCCTGAGGTCTGGGGTGGCCTGCAAGCCCTGGGTGTCATCAAAGGACAGCCGCACTGGCTGCGTGGAGGCCCACACCGCTGCGCTGGCAGCAGGCACGGCCCCTGGCGCCAGCCCAGGGGCCGCGCTTGTTGACAGGGCAGCGCTAGGCCAGTGGCAGCTCAGGACAAGGTCGAGGCCAGGGGAGCCAGAATGTGGCCGGCACGCCCGGCGGCGCGGCGGCGGCAAGGGCCCCGACCCGGCCGGGCGCGGGAGGGCAAAAAGGCTCCACGCAGCGGTGGCGCCGCTAGCACCACGGAGGTCCAGGGAACGCATCTATGGCGGCTAGCCTCAGCGAAGGCTCGTCCGGGTCGCGAGCATGCGCTGCGGCTGCCCCTTCTGCCGGGTCCAGGCAGCAGGACGGCCCCGTGAAGCGTGAAGGGCATGTAAGGTAGACACACATCTGTCCCAGCTGCAGTGGCCACCAGGGCTGCAATCCAAGCCCTTTCCATGGGTGCCATGCGCCCTTGAGCCACCGCGCCGCCGGGCGTGCCAATTACCCCGGCTGGCCCAACTTGGCCTGGTCCCGCTATAATGCTGGCATCACGATGCTATGGTCCAACTATAACATCCATAGTGTAGTATGAATCACTGCATCACGTAAGAAGCAAAAACCCGGCTGCCTCACCTTGACCTGGTCCTGGCAGAGCATGGCTGCCCGCTGGAAGCGCTCCTGTACACACCAACGGCACCGCAGGGGTAGCGGGGACGACGTTTGGAGCGCCGTAATTGCGGTGTCAGATGCTGCGGCATCATCCTGGAGTGTCGGGAGGAGCGGCGGCCCAGAACCCGGGACGCCCACCCGTGCTGCGATGCTTTAAGGGTGCCACCCCCCGCACCTGGAACTCGCCAAGCTCCCGGTGGATAATTTTTTGGGAGTCGGCAGTGGGCTGCGAGCACCGCTGCACGCTGCGGGTCGCGTGGGAAGGAAGGAGATGAAGGGCGAAATTGTGAAGCGGGGGGCTGCTGTGTTGGTGTCGGCTGGCGTGACGAGGGCCCCCGCCACGCACCAGGACTCGAGCTCGCGTGGCCCGCCGACCGTGTCGCAGCACTTGGCACAGCACAGGAAGGCTTCCTTCTGCTTCGGGATGAGCACGTTCTTCTGAATGTCCTCGATCATGCTCTCGACCGCCTGGGGTATCGGCACGCCGAGATGATGGTCAGATGGTCATCCCCGGCTCTGGTGCCGAGTGCGCTGCGTGATCACCATGTGCCATGAGAGCGTGATCACAGACCTTCTGCACATCCTGCACCGACTGCGGCATGAATCCGGCCATGGTGGCTGCCGAGGAGCAAGCTTCGGTGCTGTCGACTGCAGCGCTGAGTTCGGGTTTCTGGCGTGTTGCCAACGGTCCTGTGGCTGCGTTCCGTCACGGTCACCGCGCAACATGCATCGGCGAAAGCAGGCCGTACACTCGGCGTTCTCGCTGGTCGCCTAACCGCGGCCCTTGAATTCCCCGCGCAAACGCAACAATGAACGAACCGCTTCTCATCCTGTACGGCTCGCAGACGGGCAACGCCCAGGTGCGCCATGGCGCGCGACGGCCACGCGCCTACCTCTCCTCGTCCTATCAGCCCCCAACCTTTCGATGCCGCAACGCACGGAGACCTCGAACCGCTCGGTCGCCGGGCCTCGTGCACCGGAGCCGCAAAAACCCTCCGCATCTCCTGCCACATCGCCCCGCCAGGATGTGGCCGAGCGCATCGGCCGCGAGGCCGCGCTGCGGCTCTTCCGGCCCCGTGTCATGTCAATGGACGCTTACGACGTTTCGGGACTGCCCTCGGAGCGGCTGCTGGTGTGCGTGGCCGCCACAACAGGCCAGGTGCGGCCGGCGCCCTGCCCTAGAGCGGCCAGGTGCACTGCACACCCCAACGGCAACGGACACGCGGGGCGCTACACAGCGGAGCGGTGCCAGGCCAGCTGGGTCTTGAGCTCGGGCGGGTTGGTGTACTGGGCACAGGCCCCCGGCACGCGGCCGGTGCAGCGGTGCGGGCGGGGCAGGTCTGCGTGGCCGGCCCCAAGCCGCCAGTCGTAGGCCCACGACCGGGGCCCTGGTGTAGACTTTAGGGAGAGGCTAGCCTGCACCCAACCGCGTCCGAGGTTTGAGCCACTTGAGGGGTGTGGGCCTCGACCCTGGTCCTGGCCGTGGCTGCACCCCACGGCCGGGGCAACGACTGCCGCTGACGTGCTGCCCCCGGCCAGAACACGCCCGCCCCGCTCCTACCCCCTCACAGGCCTGCATCCCCGCTCCCCCCTCCCCTCCCCTCGCCTCCCCTCCCCCCGCTCTCCCCGCACCGCTAGGGCGACCCCCCGGACAACATGCGCCGCTTCTGGCGCTTCCTGCTGCGCCGCAGCCTGCCGCCCGACTCGCTGGCCGCCACCGCCTATGGCGTGTTCGGGCTGGGCGACTCGGGCTACCCGCAGTTCAATGTGAGGCACGCAGCCCCGCGCATGCCGCGGGTCGGGGCCAGGTCGGGGCAAGGCAGCCCCGGGCATGCCCCGGGTCGGGGCCAGGTCGGGGCAAGGCAGCCGCGCATGCCCCGGGTCGGGGCCAGGTCGGGGCAAGGCACCCGCTGGGGCGGGCCGGCGCGGCCGCCGCCGCCTCACGCCGCATGCGCGGTCAGGGGCCAACTGCCAGGCCTGAGCTGCTTCGCCTCGCGCACCCGTTGTGGTGCAGGTGGCGGCCAAGAAGCTGGACCGGCGGCTGGCGGGCCTGGGCGCCAGCCCGCTGCTGGAGCGGGGTCTGGGGGACGACCAGGTGGGGGCATGTGTGCAGCTGGTACAGTGTGCGTGTACGGCTGTACTGTGTGTGTGTGTGTTTGGGGGGAGGGGTGACGAGGGCCCGTGTGCTGGAGAGAGTCGAGGGTTGCCCGTTGGTGGAGACCCGTCTGCGTCCCAGCGAAGCCAGGGCGCCCTTGACCAGCGGCAGCTCACGCTGTCCGTCCCACGTGCCTTGGCCCCCATGCCTCCCTGGCGCCGCCGCAGCACCCGCACGGCTACGAGGCGGCGCTCGACCCCTGGCTCACGCAGCTGTGGGCCGCGCTGCGGCGGGCGCGCCCGCTGCCGCCCGGCGTGGCCGAGGTATGAGGGGCTGGGGCGGGCGGCGAGACAGCTGGGCACCGTCCGCTATGGGTCCTGCCTCCTCTGGCCGCTGTGCAGCGGCCAGAGCTGCCGGCGAGCCAGCAGACGCACTCAAGCAGTGCTGTGCTTGCGTGTCGTCGGTCTGCCGCACCTGCCCCTGGGGCTCCCAACCACCCACCCTGCCGCCGCCTCTCAACCGACCTCCAAACGACCTCCAACCGCCATGCAACCGCCGTCCGCCCGGCCCTCGGCCCGCAGCCCCAGCTGACGGAGGAGCAGCTGCTGGCGCTGGGCCCTCCACGCTACCGCCTCACGGCCCTCACCGAGGCCGAGGCCGCCGCCGCTGCCGAAGCCGCCGCCGCCCGGCTAGCGGCAGAGCACCCCTACCTCCCTGGCCTGGCGGAGGAGCTCGCACGGCAGGAGCGATGCCGGCAGCAGCCGGCGGCGTCGGCGCCGCCGCCACCGGCTCAGGCGGTCGGCGGCGGCGGCGTGCCGGCGCACTTGGCGGCGGCGGAGGCGGCCCTTGCGGCGGCGGACTTTCGTCGCCTTGCGGTGCACGCCGCCGGCGGCACCGCTGAGGAGGCGCCGGCGGCGCGCGCCGACGGCGGAGCCGCCGCCAGCACGTCTGGCCGTACAGCGGGGGGCGTGTCGTACGGCCCGTGGCGGCCGTACTTGGCCCGGCTGGCGCGCAACGAGCGCGTCACGGCGCCCAGTCACTTCCAGGTGGGGCGCCCCGGAAGGCGCCGAGTTGTCGTACTGCCGTACGGCGTGCACGGCGCACACATTCTGTGACGGTCAGCCGTTGCATTGCTGTATGGTCGCACAGTTCCTCTTTCAGCTCCGGAGCATTCGTCCCAGGCGAAGGCAGCCCCTGATTGCGCATGCGGACTGGCGCTAACCACCCCTTGCGCCGAACGCTGCGTGCGCCGCGCATCCCCTGATTACCCAGCATCCCCTGGTAACCCCTTCCCTGGTAACCCCTTCCCTGGTAACCCCTTCCCTGGTCAGGACACGCGCCTCGTGGAGCTGGACCTCCGCGGATCCGGCGTGTCGTACGAGCCGGGCGACCTGATTGCCGTCCTGCCCATGTGAGCACCAGCCCACAGCAGCCAGCGGCTGCTCTTGGACCGGGCAGCGCGCTCAGGCTGGGGCCACCACGGCCGGGCCGGCGGCCGCTCGGCACGGAGGGGCGGCGCGCGCTGCCGGCGCAGCGCACAGCGGTGGCTGGAGGGTTGGCGCACTACCCGGCCCCACCGGAGCCACAGCTCGGCTGCAGGCGGGGCCCGTGGCTGGCTGCTGGGGCCGTGCGCTGCCGCTGATCCCCCTTGCGCCGCTCGCCACGCCCCGCACCCTCGCCGCGCGCAGGACGGCGGAGGCGGCGGTGGACGCTCTGCTGCAGCGGCTGGGCCTGGGGGACGGCTCGGCCTGGGTGCGGCTGGAGGCCGCGACGGAGGCTGCAGCGGCGGCGGACGCTGGCGGGGGCGCAGCGGCGGCGGGCGGCAGGTCCGCGCCGTGCGTGGTGGCCCGGCTGAGGGCACTGGTGCAGGTGGGGGCCGGGAGGGGTATACAATGGGTAGAGGTTGCGAGAGCAGTGACGAGGGGTTGGGGGGATAAGGGTTGGGAAGGCCGTGCCGCGGCGCGGCTATGGGTGGGCAGGGGCGGGGAGCAGGGGACGCAGGCAGTCGGTTGGTGGGAGGTGTGGTGGCGTGGGTGTGGTCGTGGGAGGGGGGCGGTTGCCGGCAGTGCTTCGCTGCCGCCGTCGCCGCCGCCGCCGCCGCCGCCTGGCGCGCCCTTGTGCTGCGCCCTACGCCGCCATGCTTCGGCGCCCCCTCCCTGCTCATCGACCAGGGATGCCTGGACATTGACGGCGGCTCCCCGAGGAGATACTTCTTCCAGGTGTGGTCATCTGGTTCGACACGATGTGTAGATACGCGACGGTGTGCAATTTACCTGGAAAGAGGACCTACCACAGGATAGAGCAGGAAAAAATGCACGCTTCAACACGATCAGTCATAGGGTTTGCCGCCGGCAGACGTGGATCCATGGACGGTTCTGGCGGGCTCGCTTGGTGGCTCCCCAACCCCCACCCCGCCCGCGCGCCCCCGGTCCCCAAAAGGTACTCCACAGCTACGCGACCACGGAGCTCGAGCGGGAGCGACTGTCGTACTTTGCAACCAGCGAGGGCCGCGACGACCTGTACCGGTGCGGGCGGCGCGCGGCGGCCGTACCTGCGTCAATGTCCCCTCGGCCATGATCCAGGCGCCACGCACCAAGCCTCGACGCACCCCCGCCGCCGACGCCGATGCCCCCTCGATACTGGGCCAGGCGTCACGCATCACAGCAAGCACTCCCGACGCCACCACCAACGTCTGACCGCCTTTGCGCGAGCGACAACTGCTTGGGCACAGCGGGCTGCGCGTCGCGAGCCGCAACAACACCTTTTCCGACGCCGCTACCCCTCCCCCTCCCCCCTGCGAAACACCCCAGCTACAACCAGCGCGAGGGCCGCACGCTGCTGGAGGTGCTGACCGACTTCCGCTCCGCCGCGCCGCCCCTGGAGCGGCTGCTGGAGGCGGCGCCGCTGCTGCGGCCGCGGCTCTTCTCCGCCGCCAGCAGCTGCCGGCTGAGGGGCGGCGCGGGGGTGGAGCTGCTGGTGGCGCTGGTGCAGTACAAGACGCCCTTCAAGTACGACTGTTCGAGGTTGCACGATGTGTTGCCATATCGTTACAGTGTTTGTGTACAGCGGTATGCCCACCGGTGCGGAACAAGCCGCACTCCGAGTGAGCCGTACGGCGTCGAGTATTACGTGCAAATCACAGTGTCGTGCTGTCGAGCATGTACACCTACGCTGGGAAGGGCCGCGACCCGAGCTGGCTGCTGTGGCTGGCGGCTGTGTTGTGGCGGCCGGCGCTAGGCCGGCGGACCCGGAGGGCCCGCTAATGATGGCGGGGCGGGCTCCCGCAGGAGCGGGGCCCCACCTCGGTGCGCGTCGCGGAGGAGAGGCGGGGCGCCACACGAACTTACCGGCCCACACCGCCCACCCCACTCCGCCCCCGCCCCCGGCCCCTTCAGGCGCACGCGGCACGGCCTGTGCAGCTCCTACCTGGCGCGTCTCGACCCCGCCGCCGCGGAGGCCGCTGAGCAGGAGGTGCGCGGGGCAGGAGGTGTGTGCCACGTCACGCATCGCTCATTCGTGCACATGACGCATTCACGTCGCGCCATGACACGAGGCCTGGCCCCAGGCTCGGCGCCACCGCGCTGGGCCTCCGCCGTGCCCACCTGCCCCGTCCCCCCGCTCTTCCCCCTGCTATGGAAAGAGGGGCCCCCTGCAGCTCCCTCACCCCCCGGCCCCACGCCGCCCCCCGTGGCCACCCCTTGGGTCCAGGTCCGGGTCGCGGTGTGGGCGGAGCGCGGCTCCCTCCGCATGCCGCCCTCGCACCAGGTGGAGGCCCCGGGGGGGAGTGGCGGGGATGGCGGGGATGGGGGGGCCGATGGCGCACACGTTTCGTGTGCAAGGCCCTGTGGGGACTGGTGGGGCTGCAGTGGGCACTGCCTTGCGGGAGCAAAGGCCAATCTCGGCAGGAGGGCGTGTCGGGGGGCGGGGCAAGCACCGCGACCCCGACCCCGAGCGCACCGCTCCGACCGCCAACCTGATGTGGTGCTCCCCCTCCGGGCCCCGACCCCCCTCCCTGGGCGGTAATGGGCGGGGCTCCTGCAGCTGCGGGCCCGGTGAGCTTCTGGCTCGGCTCGCGAATGACTAGCTCGCTGCCCCCTCGGTACACCAACCCCCCCCTGGGCGCCCCCCCCCTGCAGGTGCCGCTCATCCTGGTGGGCCCCGGCACAGGTGCGCACCCGCCTCTGTGCCTCCGCCCCTCCTGGCTGGGATGGATGGGTGGGTGGGGGGCATGCGCGCCGGATGGCTTGCCGCCTGCTGGCTCCGAGGGAGGCGCCACGCGCCGCACAACTGCCACCCTCGCCCAAAACACGCACGCCTGGCCTCATTCCCGCTCCCCGCCCCCTTCGCCCCTGCTCCGCCACGTGTCACACCGCCCACCCCAAAAGGCGTGGCGCCCTTCCGGTCCTTCCTGGAGGAGCGCCTCGCGCTGATGCAGCAGGCCCAGGCCCAGGCCGCGCAGCCGGAGTCGGAGCCCGGGCCCCGGCCCGCGCCGTGCCACCTGTTCTTCGGCTGCCGCTCCCAGCACGCCGACTTTTACTTCGGCGACCAGTGGCGCGACTACGTGCGGCAGGGCGTGCTGCACCCCAGCCAGGCAAGGGGGCCCAGGGGAAGCGATTATAATATGACCATAATAGACAAGTACCATAAAAAGCGTAATAGAAAGCATAAGGGACCGGCAGGGGTGTTGCACCCCGCCAGGCGGGTTGCCGACTCATGTGCAGCTCCTCGCATGCACAGCCCAGCCTGGCAAGGTGGCCCAAGGGGGCAGCAAGGGCAGTCCCAGGGGCAGGCGCCACAGGATGCCGCATCACGGCTGTGCTCTTGGCGAGGCCGCACCCCTCTCTGCCCATGATATACCCACCATCCCGGATCATGGGGCGCCTTCTACGAACCCGCTTCCATGCCAACCCCCCCCCCCCAAACGCCCACCCAATGGGCTGGGAAGGTTGCTGCAGCCATATCGGCCCGAGCCTCTTGCTCGACGATTGCCGACGCGTTCGTTACACCACAAGTACATTCCCCCCCACCCCAAACGCCCACCCAAACCGCCACCCCACAGGCCGGCCTCGTGACGGCCTTCTCCAGGGACCCGCAGCCGCAGCCGCAGCCTCCAGCCGCCGACGGCCCAGCCGCCGCCGACGGCGCACCCGCCTCTGCCGCCTCGGCACCCGCCGACGCCACCAATACCACGTCTGGCGACGTCGTCACCGCCAACGGCGACGTCACGCCGGCCGCCGCCGCCACGCCCGTCATCAGCGGCGCCGCCAGGGTGTACGTGAGCCACCGCATCCGCGAGCACGGGGCGCTGCTGTGGCGGCTGCTGAGCGAGCAGGGCGCCGCCGTGTACGTGAGCGGCAGCGCGCAGCGCATGCCGGCGGGCGTGGCGGCGGCGTTTGCGGACGTGGCGGCGGCGCGCGGCGGGCTGGGGGCCGAGGCGGCGGCGGCGTGGGTGCGCGGGCTGGAGGCGGCGGGGCGGTACCGGGTGGAGACTTGGTCGTGAGCGGGGTGGTCGTGAGGGGGGCCCGTCGTGAGCAAGGGTTGTGAGGGGTGTGGTCGCGAGCGAGCGCGGTTTGTGGAGGCGCAGCGACGCAAGGGAGCGAGCGAGAGGAGGTGGCGGTTGCCGGAAGCGAGGGGGCGAGGTGTGGACACGAGGTCGATGATCGAGACGCAAGGGAGCGAGGGCGCAGCGCTGTGTCTCCGGTTGGGCTTAAGAATTCAAAACGTCGTCACCGGCGACAGCTACGGTGCGCGTGTAGGTCCTAGCTGTCTGCCGCGAGGCAAGCGAAATTACGCACGTGCTGCCTGTAGCGCTCTCTATTCTGACATCAAAGTCTCCGTTCTCTCAAGAAGCACCACCCAGCTTTCCTCGGCCGCAGACTACAGCGGCCAAGGGACCCCGCGCCACCCTTAGCAACGACGCCTCTTGCGCCCTGACCCCCTCCAGCAACCGCAACAGCAACGACGACAGCCCTCCACACGAGGGCACCCGCACGCACAGCAGCGCCACGCCCCGCTCAGCCGCCGCCCGCGCGCGGGCAGCCGCACGGGCCTCGCACCGCCGCCAGCGCGTCCCCCACGGCCGTGGCGATGGCCCGGGCCACATTGGACGCCACAGCCTCGGCGCTTGACTCTGCCGAGCCGCCTGGGAGGATGAGGGGCAAAGAAGTCGGGCAGCGCGACGGGTTTTTGAGGCCTACCTGGGGCCAACCATAGCGTCATGTGAATAATCAATAAAGTATGAATCATTACGGGAAGCATATCGGACCGGCGTATGGGGACCTCAGCATCCCCACCCCACCCGTGGAGCAGGACGAGGCCGCTGCATTGGCCGTGGCTGTGGCGATGGAGCTCTCCAGCGCCTCCGCCCTGGCCGCCGCCGTCGCCTGCGAGCAGTTGGCCGAGGCCGTGGCAAAGGCCGTGGCCACGGCCCGCGCCACGGCGCGCGCGGTGGCGGTCGCGGTGGCGGACGCATCGGCGCAGGCGCTGCCGGTGCCTGCGTGGCACCGGAGGGTGGCATGTAGGGGACGGCATGCTATCGGCGCACACAGTCTGAGGTGTGGCAGCTTCGAGTGCGAGGTGTACGGCATACTTGGGAGGTGTACGGCATCCTTGGCAGGTGTACGGCATACTTGGCAGGTGTACGGCATGCTTGAGGCCCTGGGCGTGAGGGTCGGACGCCGAGTCCCCGTGGCGGGGCCAGCCCCGCCAGGGGCATGACGCTGCAGCGCACACACGCGGCGGTAGGTGGTGCCCCCCGCCCACGGCTCCCGCACGAAAGACGGGACATGTCCAACCGTCGTACCGTTGACCTCCACGCGCGTTGCGGCGGCGGCGTAGGCTCGCGCGGTTGCGGTGGCGATGGCGGCGGCGAGCGCCTGCGCCGCGGCGGTGGCGGAGGCGGCGCTGCCGTCGCCGCCGCACACCTGCGCCACCGCCGTCGCGACGGCGGTGGCCGAGGCGCTGGCGGCCTCGCCCAGCACGTCAGCCGACGCGCGGCTCACAGCCGACACAGAGCCTGCGTTGGGACCATGCCGGGGTGCACGACAGGCGTCTGGGGCTGTGCAGCGGATGGGGTGGCGGATGTGCATCCCAACAGCGTATTAGCCAAGGGAATGCGCGGGCCGTGGCGTGTGGACGTAGCATGCCCTCAGCACTGCGTGCTGCTCACTTCCCGAGGCGGGCGGCAGGGACACGGCCTTGGCCGGCGGCGGCGGTGGCGATGGCGGGGGCGGAGACGGAGATGGCTTGGGCGATGGCTTTGGGGTTGGCGGCGTGGCGCCGCCAGCAGCGGCGCCGCCGCTCCCTCCGGCGGATGCGCCGCCGCCGGCCCCTGAGGCCGCGCCCGCGCCCGCCTGCGGCAGGTAGGGCGCAGTCGGCCGGACTGAGGTTGAGACTCCGTGCACAGTGGCTCTGGCCGCTGTGAGCGCACGGAGTCTCAACCGCTCTGCCGCGCCAGCACCTAGCTAGAAGCCGTAGCGAGGCGGCTGTGGCCGCAGCTGTGGGGCATGCGGAGCGCCGGGGCCGCAGCCCGGCCGTGCGGCCCTCCTGGTGTTGGCGCCAGTGGCAGCTGCTGGCGGCAGCTGCTGGCGGCAGCATGTGCCGCACCTGCGCGCCTGCCGCGGCGCCGGCCGCGCCAAAGGGCGGGAAGGGCGCGAAGGGCGGGAAGACCAGCGGCGGGAAGGCGATGGGCGGGAAGGGTGGGAAGGGCGCGAAGGCGAAGCCCCCGGCCGCCTGATGGGCGGGGGCGGGGGCGTGGCGGCGGGGGGCAGTCAGGCACGCGTGCAACAGCAGCGCATGCGCCAGTGCGGCCATCGGGCCGACAAGCGAGGCATTCGAGTCAAAGCACAGGTGTCAAGCGGAGGTCGGGGCCCGTGGCGACGGCAGCGTTGGCGGCACAGCGGTGTGCCGACGTGTTACCTCACGGG
Organism: Chlamydomonas sphaeroides; assembly: GCA_001662425.1. NCBI lineage: Eukaryota > Viridiplantae > Chlorophyta > Chlorophyceae > Chlamydomonadales > Chlamydomonadaceae > Chlamydomonas > Chlamydomonas sphaeroides. The sequence goes on along the minus strand of BDDC01000264.1, from coordinate 5,328 downwards.
GCCGTGTTGACGCCTAACCCCATTTGACAACCCGTTCACACCTTTCTACGACGAGCCCCCCGCCCCACCTGGGCGTTGGCGCCGGCGCCGGCCGTCGCTGCGCCGCCGCCGGCCCCACTGCTGGCCGCGGACCTGGCGGCGCCCTGCAGGCCCCGGGTGGCGGAGCGCTGCACCGTGAGCGTGGCATGCAGCCAAGCAGCGCCGCGGAGGGATGGACCCGACCGCAACTGCCGCAAACGCCTGACTAACGTCCCACAAGGTCCCTGCGCCGAGCGGGCCGTCATAGCCGGTGCTGCCGCGTGGATCTCACCTCGGCGATGTCTGCAATGGCGCGGTCAGCGGCCGCGGGGTCGTCCTGTGAGCAGGAGGGCGAGCGGCGAGGGCGGTGGGAAAGGTGACCCAGGGGTCGGCGTGCCGGCGCCCTAATGCAAGAGCGCCGTAGCGGCCTGCAGGCAGCGAGCAGTTGCAGCTGCGCCGTGCCGTGCCTGGGCAATGGCGGCGGCGACGGCCTGCGATGAGGTGTCTGCCTGCCGCAGCTGCCGCCGCGCGGCGCCGCGCCAGGGCCCCGCTGCAGCACCTGGCGCACGGGGGCGCAGGGCACGGACACGTGAAGGCTGCTGAGGCAAGCGACAGTGGCAATGCGCGTGTTGCCGGGCCCGGCGCGAGGTCAAGGCAGCTGCTCGTCAGCTGTCGCCGAACGCTGCGCTCGTACCTGCGCCGCCGGTCGCAGCCAGCAACAGCAGCGGCAGCAGCAGCGCGGACAGGAGCGCGACGGGCAGGCGCGTCGCCGCGGTCCGCTGGCGAGGCGCTCGAGACCGCTGGCGGGCCATCATGCTGCCGCGCTCTCGCTGTGCTAGAGAGTATCACAGGCCAGTCGTGGGGACGGGTTACCTGATGTTGCCGAAGGGCTCGCTGCTGCCCAACATTGGGTGGGGCTTGGGATGGCCCGGCCGTACGCATGCCGTGCCAGGGCCGTGCCGCGGACCCCAGCTTCGCCCCAAGTCCGCTCAGGGTCCTCCGCCTCCTACTGGAGACCTCAGCACGGGCGCGGTGTACACATGCCGTCGCCACATCGCAGCGGGTCAGGCCAGGAGGAAGCCTCGGCTGGGCAGAGCCGGCACGGTTCGGATGTGGTCTGTGTCCAAACTTCGCGCGACGCCAGCTTAGCCATGCTGCCAACAGCAGCAGCGTTGTTGTTTGTCCTGCTGTCGCTCTGTGACTCCAAAGAGGCCCGAGGCGGCCCGAAAGCGGCAAAACCAACCACAGACATTAGGACAGCCCCCGACCGACAGCGACACCTGGCAGACCGTGCCTCTATTGAATGAACGTGTCAATTGTCGTGTCTGTGTTACTTCTCTGGTGGCAGGCAACAGTGTACTCGATACGGCGATATCACGCAGTACGCAGCTGCACGCCGTTACGCCTAATGCTATGCTGTTGTCTATGAAGAACACGGACCCTAAGTATATCAGAATACTTCAGGCTGTCGCGCTGCGTCGTGGTACGTAAACGTTGTCCCATGGCATCATCATAGCGAACTGGGCACGCACTCTCTGTACGCTGACAGCAACTTGACAAAAGACCTGACCCAAAAATAACAGCATGGGGCGACACAACGACAACAGCAAAACAGCAACGAGCAGACAAACGCTCGCTGAAGGTCAACGATAGCACTCGCTGGCCCAACATTGACAACCGTCTCAAAGCATTTCATGTAATGTGCGCTGCGAGGATGTGAGGAGCGTGCGAAGCGGAGATGTTGGCAAGGGCCCAACGTGGGCCAGGCGTTCGAAGCGCATGGTTATTGCTACACGCCATCACGTTGCTGCACAGCAGCTTGGTCGCTGCCCAAACGGGTAGGAAGGCCATGTGACCACGCCCATCGACTGGCGCTCTTGCGTTAACGCATCGGAACCTGACGTAACGCGACTAGATGCCACAGGAAATCTGTCGGGTCGCGCTGTCGGCAACCTAAACCCTGTGCTGACTGACACTTTTCTGTCCCCCCTGTTTCCCGGCCCCGACCTCCCCTGCCCAGACACACCCGCCAGCGACTTCGACTGTGAGTGGGGCGTGGCAGATGCTACTAGTAGCTCTGCGCGTGGACCTCCAGTGCCTGGACCTGCTAGATGCTGGCCAACGCCACAGCCTGTGGCGTGAGGGCACCTCTCGCCTGAACGAACGCGACATGGCGCACGACCCTGCTCACCCCTCGGCCGCGCTGCCGTACCTCGCCCTCGTAGTACGGCTCGTCAACGGCAACATCCCCACCGAGGGCCGCCTGGAGGTGTTCTACAACGGCACCTGGGGCACCGTGTGCGATGGTGCGTGCCCAGGGCTGCTGCTGCGTGCTGGCACGCGGCCGGCCGCCGACCGGCCCCGCGTGCTCCGACGGGCCCGCAAGCCCGTCCTGGGGACAATTACAACCCACCCATTCGCACCCCATTGTTCTGCACTTCCTGGGTCCGCCTCGATTGCGCCCATCAATCCATCCGCACCTCCATTGGCCCGAACCTCACAGGCCCGCCTCCTCCGCCACCCACCGCCCGCAGATAGCTTCTTCACGCTGTCCGCCCAGGTGGCGTGCCGGCAGATGGGGATGCTGTGGACGGGCGCGGTGGCGCTGCAGGGGCCGTGTGAGTGCCAAGGGCCGGCGGCGAGCGAGGGGGCGGGGGTGGCGGCCGCAGGTCAACCTTATCCATCCGCTCAGCCATGGCACCCGGGGGATCCGCGCCCCCTTCGTCGGCCGCCCCGACTCAAGCCGCCGCCCGCCGCCGCGGCCCGCCTCACCCCTGCTGCCCGCCAGCTCACACGTTTGGCTACGGCACCGGCCCCATATGGACCGACGACGTGGTGTGCCGCGGCAACGAGACGCGGCTGGCGGACTGCCCCCACACGGCCTGGGGCACCCACAACTGCGCCCACCAGGAGGTGAGGCGGGACCCGCGGGCGGCGGGCGGCGAGCACAGCGGAACCGACTAAAGCCGTGGCCGATACGCGGCGTGCGAGGGGCATAATGGGCGTGCGCGCAGCCGCGCAGCCGCGCAGCACCCCGGCACAGGCGCCGGGCAGGCTGTGCAGCCCCTGGCGCCCGCCCCGTGTGCCGGCCCCCGGCTGCGGCAGCCGCGCCGCGACGTGCCGGCGCGGGGGCTGGAGGGGGCTGGAGGGGGCGTGCGGACCCACGAGGCGGTGGCAGCGTCGGGGGCGAGCCTGGCGCTCCCCGCCCCTGGCGTGGCGCCAGCGCCTCAGCCGGGTCCCAACAGGCGGCAGCGCCGCAGTGCCCAGTCATGCCTGGCGGGCTCCTTGACGCCGTGCCAGGGGAACAGCAGCAGCAGCAGCGTCCTCCTCATCCTCATCATGCTCATCACCAGCCCCCCGCCTCCCGTAGACGCCTGACACCTGGCACCTCGGGGACATGGGTCCAGGAATCGTGAGGGCGTACGTGCGTCCAACGATCGTGCGGGCGTGCGTCACGCGGTGATGCCTCTGCCGCGCGGCCGCTCACCCTCCCGAACCCCACGCCCTGCATCTGCTCGCCGCAGGACGTCGGCCTGGTCTGCCGTGATCCGCCGCCGCCCAGCCCGCCCCTGCCGCCGCGGCCGCCGCCGTGGCCGTGGCCGCCGCCGTGGCCCAGCCCGCCGCCGCGGCCGCCGCCGCGGCCGCCGATGCCGCCGCTTGCCCCCGCCTACGAGTACGACTATCCTTCCTACAATGGTTAGTGGGCACGGGCGCTGCGCTCTCGCCGTGCTCTCTGCATACCGGACGTATGCGGGCCCCTACGCAACGCTCGCCATGCTATAAATGATGCGCACGAGCCCATGTACAATACTACTTGCCCAATGCATCGTACGGTAGCATCTACCGTACTCACCGTGCTGTCGTACATGCACGGGCTCGGGTGCCCCGGCGCACAGGGCCGAGTGGCTTGGCTGAGTGGCTGGGCTGCCGAGCTGCCCACAGTGTGCCTCGCCTCGCCATGGCCGCCGCCGTGCCATGCCCCATGCGCCCACTGCGCCCTCTGGACCTCACGCAGCGCTGCCGCCGCCGCCGCCCCGGCCGCCGTCTCCACCCCCGCCGCCGCCGCTGCCGCCCCCGCCGCCGCCGCCTGCACCGCCGCCGTCGCCGGCGGTGCCGCTGGGCAGCGCTCCGGCGCCGTCCCTTGCTGAGTTCGACCGTGAGTGGGCCGGCGGGGAGGCGCGCGCGCGCGTCACTGCGACCCGCACCGTACGCCCCACACGCATATGATTGTCACACGTGTACATCGAGGTCGACAACCCTACGCATGTGTACTCGAGCCAGCTGCAAGGGCCTCGCTGCGTTCCGGGTGCACCATGATGGTGCCCCGGCTGAGGCGCTGGGTCAGGAGGGCCCTCATTGTGGACTGCTGTGTGTGTGCGGCGCCGTGGCACGGAGGTCCCAGGCCCGGGCGACGGCTGGCTGGCTGGCTGGCAGACTGGCTGGCCTCCGCCACGCACGCACGCATTACTGCAGCTGTGGCCCTTCCCGCCCTCCACGGCCGCGCTGCCGTACCTCACCCCTGCGCAGTACGGCTCGTCAACGGCACCATCCCCACCGAGGGCCGCCTGGAGGTGTTCTACAACGGCACCTGGGGCACCGTGTGCGATGGTGCGTCCCCACGGCTGCCGCTACTGCTGCTGCTGCCGCTGCGGCTGCTGCGGCGGATTTGGGGCAGCGTGCTCGGCCGTGCGGTGGCTAGTGTTGTGCCTCTGTGGATTTCTATGTACATGTCAAGGTTCAGCTCTAGCTGTGATTTTCTTACTGAAGCACAACCCTGACGGTAGGTGGCGCGGATTGCACCCTGGCCTGCGGCCCCGCTGCTCGCTCGCCGGCCACACTATGGTTGGGTGGCCCCGGCTGCGGCCGGTGCGTGTAGGCGCTCTACCTGCATCCCCGCCCCTTGCCTTGCCCCGACTGCCGCGCCCGCAGATAGCTTCTTCACGCTGTCCGCCCAGGTGGCGTGCCGGCAGATGGGGATGCTGTGGACGGGCGCGGTGGCGCTGCAGGGGCCGTGTGAGTGGAGCCCAGGGGCTTGGGGTGGCGCCCTCGCGCTGGAGCCTTTACATCCCCAGCCGGGACGACGGCCGCATGCATGTCATGCCGCGCGAGCTGGCGGCTAGCTCGCCCAGGCCCTTGGCCATCATTGGACTCGACTGACAGATGCCGCTCGCGATGCGCGCCCACTACCCGCCAGCTCACACGTTTGGCTACGGCACCGGCCCCATATGGACCGACGACGTGATGTGCCGCGGCAACGAGACGCGGCTGGCGGACTGCCCCCACACGGCCTGGGGCACCCACAACTGCGCC
>BDDC01000263.1:56174-80451 GCA_001662425.1 Chlamydomonas sphaeroides | reverse complement strand
GCCCCCCCCGCTTCCCCCCCCCCCCCCCACCTGCCTTCCCGCCTCCACGGCACTACCCCTCGCCTCCCGTGCTCCCCTGCCCCCAGCCCTAACCCCCTCCCTCCTCCCCCACGTGCTCCCTCCGCCGAACCGTGGTGTTGGCACTGCACGCACATGCCCTTTTCATAACCCCAAAGGCGTTGCCGCCGCAGGGCTGGCGCAGGATCGACACGAACCCAACCTTTCCCCCCGCTCTCTCCGCCCACGCGCCGCACCGTGGGGCTGGCGTCCAGCAGCGCCGCCTCCCCCAGCGCCGCCCCCGCGCCCAGCTCCCTCATCCACAGGCCGCCCTCGCCCGCCTCACGCCACTCGGAGGCGGAGCCGCCGGGGCCGCCCCCGATGGCCTTGCGGAGGATGGCCTTGAACTCGGGAAACTCCAGCTCGCCTTGGGGGAGGGCGGGGGCGAGACGGGGGCTGCAGGTTCGTGCGGTTACGAATGGCGGCCTTGCACTTGAGGCAGCTCAGTGAAAGCGGTGTGGCGAGAAGGGTTGCCAAAGTCCAAACGTGCCAAATCCCTTCCCGCCCCCGTCCCCCCATACTCCCTCACCGCTGCCGTCCTCGTCCACGCCGTCCATCATCTCCGTCACCTCCTCCTCGCTCTTGTGGATGCCCATCATCTCCAGCGCCGTCTGCAGCTCCGACACGTCGATGGCGCCTGCAAGCAGGGCGGGATACGGAGCACAAGGATAGATACAGTCGATAAGCATATGAACAATCTATGACAACACATGCCGGTATGAGTTGCCGCAGCCTGGAGCTCCATCCGCGACAGACGAGCACGCAAGCGGGCCTGGGGTTCGTGGTGGGGAGGCACTCGCAGTCCCGCACGGCGCAGCCACTCCGGGCCCAGCACCGAACGCCGGCTGTGGACCCGGGGGGGTCGGAGCCTGGCCGCGGCAGCGCCCTTGCATTGCGAACCCCAGGCGGTACAACCGCACAACAGCAAGCGCAGGAGTACTAGCAGTCATCATAGCACATCCTCACATAGCACAACCTCACACCACACACAAAAACACCGGCAGCCCGTCACAACCCCCGCAGCTCCAAGCTGCCGGGGCCCCGCGTGCTGACGCCGCCGCAGCCCAGCCCAGAGACCACGGGGCCGCACCCGAGCCGTCGACGTCGATCGAGTTGAACAGCGACCGCATCTCGTCCTCAGTTACGTTCTCCAACGAGCCGCCGCCGCCACCGCCCTCGCCCTCCGCGGCATCGTCAGAGCCGGGGGCGGTGCCGCGGCGGGGTGTGGCGGCGCTGAGGCGCGGCGCGAAGGCGTCGCAGCTGCGCGTGCGCAGCTGCACCTTGCCATTCAGCACCTGGGGTTGCGAGGGGAGAGGAGCGGGGCAGGGTGAGGCAGCGGCGTGCGACCAGCGCCCGCGTGCCGCTGCCCGGCCTGGCGCCGGCGCAAGGGCAGCAGCGTCCGCTGGCGTGGGCCCCACCGCGCCGCTGCCCCGCCACTCGCAGCCACCGGGGCCTGGCCCAGCCCCACCCCAAGCAACACCGCCCAGCCCCACCCCAAGCGGCACCGCCTGGCGCCTCCTGGTCCATGGCCCTGCTGCCTGCCCACAAGGCACCTTGTGCGCCTCCCTTTGCTGGCCTCCGGCGCCCTCCCTGGCTCCTGGCTCCCGCCTGGCCCGCTCCCCAGCGCCACCCGCCGCTCACGGCCACAAAGGCCAGCCTCCCCTGCTGTGCGCCGCCCCGGCCGCTCAGCCCCCTGGCTGCTGCCCGCCCTCCCCAGCCCACGGCGCCCGGCTCCGGGCGACCGGCGCTCACGTAGATGAATACCAGGCCCCTGCCGGTGGCCTCGGGGGCCGCCAGCAGTGGGGCCCACTGCGGCGGCAGCTTCCACGAGTCCATCTCCTTGAGGGAGACCACCCGGGCCACTGCGGGCAGGGGGAAGGAGGGAGGAAAGGGGGAGGGGGTGAGGGAGGTGAAATGACGAATGGGGTGAGCTCGCTGCCGCTAGCCGCCAAGTTCCGGTAGACATGCGCCAATGGCACACTGGTGGGTCAGGGGGTCAGGGGGATAGGGCATCAGGGGGCGAGAGGAGGGAGGCATCACGCGGCAGGGGGCGAGGGGAGGAGGCAAGGGGAGGCGATGGGCACCAGCAGGGAAGGCGGAGTCCATGCCCTCAAGGGCCGCGGGCCAGGAGAGCGAGGCACCAGGCTCATGCGCCGTGCCCTCTGCCCCACCGACCGTCCAGCCCGGCTGCGGCCGGCGCACGCTCCAGGGCGGCCCACGCCGCTGCGGCCGGGGCTGTGCGCTTTGCCCCGCCCCGCGTGCCGACGCCCCCGTCTGTCCGCTTAGCTGCCGCCAGCCCTGCAGCCCCTCGGCAGTGGCCTGAGACCCGCGAGGGTCCCCACACGCAGCGGCGCTGCCCGGGTGCGCTTCGGGGCGATGTTGCTGCCCGCAGCCGCTGTGGGGGCGGCTGCGGCCTGCAGAGTGCGAGGCGAACCGTAGGGTGCTGAGCCATGAGCCCGGGCGGCTGTGGCACGACGTGTCGTGCACCGCCTGCGTGCCCCTGTCATGTGGGTTGGAGCGCGGCACCCGTCCCGGCCGCTGCCGCAGCCGCTGCCCCCACCGCACCGTGGCACAGGTCCCGGTGCACGCCGGGGCCGTCGCGCGTCAGCAGCGGCAGCCGCTCCGTCTCCGCCATCACGTAGCCGACCTGCCGCGGAGGCGAAGGGAAAGCAGGGGAAAGCAGAGGTTGTGGCGGGTTGGGGTTTGGCACGGGGTGCCAGGGCGGGCGCGGCCGACGGGGTGCGCGCTGGTGCCCAGCCGACCCGGCGCCGCTGTGGCGGTGGCGCCGAGGCGCTGCAAGCCGCGGTGAGCACTCCAGCGGCTCAGCGGCGTAGTTCTGGGCGGCCCAAACGCCAGGGCACCGGGCTATAGGACGCCACGAAGCCGGCAGCGTGCCGGCGCGGCGGCAGCGGCGCAGCAGGGCCACGCCCGCCGCGGCTGCGTGCCGGGCGCGGGTGTGCCTTCTGGCGCCAGGCCCAGGCGCTGCGCACCTCGATGGAGGTCCGCAGTTGCGGTCGCTTGGACAGCGCCCGGCATACTCGTTTGATGGTCTTGATGCGCTCGAGGGAGTTGTGGAGCGCTGCGCGGGGCGGCCAAGCGGGATGTGGTGGGCGGCGCGCGCGCGTGCTGCCAGTGGCTAAGGCGAGGCCCCTGGCGGCTTGCGCTGGGCTGATGTAGCATGGGTGGAGCCGTGTGGTGGCGTGCTTGCTTGGCACGCGCGCGGACGGCGCCGCGCGCAGAACAAGCGCAGGGTGCGGGGCGATGGCCAGCGAGGTCGGGTTGCGCCAACGCCGACGTGGCGGAGATGCAGGATGCCGCATCAGCCCCGCGCGTGCGTGGTCGCCCTTTTGTATGAAGCGCGCGCATGTCTGTGCACAGCGCCGGCAAGCTGAGCACCACTTCCATGTGCTGCTCACCAGCGAGCAGCGAGCTTCCCTTCGCGAGGGCCGCCATAGTGTACGCGTTCTCTCGTTATCTACATTTTTAAACGCGACCTTGGGACGCGGGCGCGCAAGAGTTCGCGGTGAAGCGGTCCACAACTTCATACATGTACAGCATTGTATGTATATTTCACGCTATCTTGATGTCATACGGATGGCACCCAGGGCGCCGGAACGCCCAGCACGCCTGTGGGTTACGGGTGTCGTACACAATATTGTTGAGCGTTTTCGGGAGGCCGGACATTAGTACTCTTCTTCTGCACTGTTCTAGCGGGCGTGTTGCTCGGAAACATGCATCCTCAACAATAAGACGGAGCGGAAGATGGGTTCGGGCAGGACCGCCGCCCCACACGAAGCCCTGGCCAGGGGTCCACATGAGAGATGAAGCCCCCTGGGTGGGGGTGAGGCTATAACCAGGTGGATGCGGCGCAACCCTGCAAGCTGCGCCCTGCTGCGGGGAGAATGGGGTTGGCCACCTACCAGTGGCTCCGCAGCAAGCGTAACAACAGCCAGCGTTTGTCTGCGCCTCACCCCTAGGACGGCCTTCCAGGTATGCGCCACATGTGCTGCACGCTGCCGCAATCCCAGGGCGCCACTGTCACTACGCCGCTAACCGATGGAGGTGTGGTGTAACCCCATTCTACCACACGCGCTGGCAACATTCGTCCTAGGAAAGCCTGCCACACGGTAAGCGCGTACAGGGGGTCCCCCCCTGTGCGCGTGCACGCACCTTGCAAGTCGAAGGGCGGGACGCATAGCTTTAAAGGAAAGGGCGCGCCGGCTTGGACATCAGCCCATGGCATCCGGACCTCGAAACCGGGACCACAGAAGACTGTCAGCGACCGGGCACCAGTATGGTCTTAGACAGCGGTAGTACCGAGGTGCGCGCTTCTCTGCGCGCTGCTGGCGCCAGTATGGGAGTCGCCGCAGGCGCTGCTGCATGACGTCAACGTCACAGCTCTAGCGGCACTGCTGGCATCGCGGCGCATAAGACGACTAAGCACGGGTAACACGGTACTCACCGGGCCGGTGGTCTTGGCAATCAGGTGCCGGATACCGTGCTGCCTTGGCGTACTTCCGCTATTTTGGGCGCCCAGCCGGCGAGCACACGACCCACAGACCAGAGACCACGCTGACGCCGGCAACCAGGGGGCCCCGTGAACGCCTCCCTTCAACAGGGTGGAACAATACGCAAACACGCGAAGGTCCGCACGGGTACCCATGGGCCCCACCCGGAGTGGTCGTAGCCAGGTCGTTGCGGTCCAAGGTCGTACGGTCGGCACGTTCCCCACCGTGTAACTCCCCGACACCCCGAGCGGCCATCCAGCTACCGCATAGCGGCGCACCGCGCTGCCGTGTCGGCTCCGGCCACACCAGCTGAGGTGCCAGTGAGGCTGCAATGCGGTTACCCCGTCTGGCGGCTACGGCTGCAGGTGGTCGCGTCCTCTGCCACCCTAAGCGCACGCTGTCTACGCTGCTCTCCGCACTCTGCAGCAGCGAGGTCGGTGGCAGAGGGGCGACCCTGTCGGCGCTTGCCGGTGCCTGTGACTCTTGGAGTACTTTGCAGGGTGTGTTGGGCATGCCCGGGGGCCGTCTGGACGGGCGTGGGCGCTTGCAAGCATACCCGTTGGCACGAACTGTCACGCACACTCCTAGGCTTTGTCTTCAATGCTTAAACGCTAGAAGCTACTCTGCTAAGCTGCTATGGTACGCTGGCTGTTCCCTGCGGCCTGAACAGCGTCGGCGTTGTGCATCCTTGTGCATCGTCTTCATAGGCGTGTTGGCGTGGGTCAGCTTGGGTCAGCGTGGCAGGGCGTGCCGGGAAATCGCGCCCAGCCCGGGGCTCATCGTGCAGGAGGAGGAGGAGGTGGAGGAGGAGGGCCGTGGCGAGCGACTCTGCCGCAGGGGCCCGGGCAGGACAGGGGGTAAGGGGCACGGTGTTTGGCACGGTGTTTCGTGTAATCGTCAACCCAAGTTGCGGGTGTGCCCTATTCGCAAGGTGTTCCAACGCTAGTACCGAAGTCTGTTCATGCAGATTCCTCATAGCACCCAACACTGCTAGACGCTAAGAACACGTTCGCTGCGCGTTCAACTTTGCGTGCAGTATAAAGCCGCAATAAACATTTGTTTGTGCTTATACTCAGCTCTTTTTGATACTGGCAAAGAACAGGGCTCTGCCGCTCGGTTCAGCATGTGCAAAGTGGCATCGCCGTGAGCTGTGGGGCTTGGGCCGTCCCGGCCCGCCTCCCGTCCCCCCGCCACATGACGCCGGGGGCCGGGGCAAATGGCATCAGCAGCAGCGCGGCTGCAAGCAGCGAGCTCACGATTCTCAACTCGGTGGAGCAACCAGTGTGGCTCTACAGGTCAGCCGTAGCAGCTGCAGGAGCTGGCAGCTTGTTAAGCAACTTGGACAAGGCTACCATATGCTGACTTGTGCACTTTGCCCGCATCAGCTGCTCGACCCAGCGCTTGGTCTGGGCCAACAAGGCTGCTCTCCGGTACTTCAACAAGTGAGGCAGCTTGAAGCTCGACGCATGCGGGTAGCTCGTCCAGGCCCTGAGCTGCAAGCTGATCTTCCCTGCATTTCCTCTTGTCAGGACCCTAGACGGTTTCACGAGCTACAAGTTCGCCCGGGTCTCGCCGGAAGAGCTCTCTAGCTTCCTGGTCCTCAATACCCTCTTGCGGGACGAGGTCGAGGTGGGTAGAGCGTCTCAGGCGCGCTGTGCGTGGACCATCGGGCTTACACGCAGTTGGTGCCGCAGAATGGAGGCCTTGACCAGGTCATCGCCGGCTTTGGCCACTCCGTCTTGCCCGGCGTCATCCCGCACGAGGACCTGTCGTTGTCGGAGTTTCTTTATAAGGCAAGTCGTGCCGCATGTCGCCCCGCCAGCATGTCGCTAAACGCGGACGCGCTGACCCCCGCCGCGCAGCAATTCCATCTTGCGCGGCCCATCTCGAACTGCACTCGCGTTACGCAAGTGCAGCTTATCAGCGGGCCCAGCCTCAATCTACCCGTCAACACGACCGTGGTCGTGAAGACGGCGCGGAGAGAGCGCAACCGGCAGAGCAGCGCGGATGGGCGCGTTGTGAACGGCGCGAAGGGTAAGTCGGCAGTGCCCACACTGCCGGCATCTGTACTGACGCGCGATGCGTCGCGCGTCGCAGTGACGTCCACGGTGTCCAGCCTCATCGACATTTGCGAGCGCATAACAAGAGGCCAGGAGGTGGACCTCAGCAGCGTTGAGGCTGTCCACCAGGCCGTGCTGCGGGGTGACATCATAACGCAGGTGTGGCACCGCGTGCTGGATCGGCTCTCCTCACCCTGGCCGAGCCGAAGGGAGCCTTGCCCCATCACCCCTCGAGATGCATAGCTCACGTGCACCGCTGTTGTCGCAATACGCAGCCGACGCGCATTGAGGAGGAACTGGTGTCGAAGGAGGAGCTGGACCAGGACGTGGGCCTCAACCTGCTGCAGCTGCTGGGCGGGAAGAAGCTCGGGGAGCGGTTCGCACCAGCGCCCGAGAGCTACGATGGCGAGGTGTGCAACGGAGCAGACGGGACCGCGCAGACCGTCGGGGCGCAGCGACCTGGGCAGCTGCGGCTCTGCCGCAACTGGGGGAGGGGCAAGCTCGTGGCAGTTCGCCGGAGCTGCTTCTATCTGGCCGGCCAACCAGCAGTTGCCGGAAGCTCCCCGACATACCTTGCGCATGGGAGCGTACTACTGCCCTAGCGCCAGCCCTTGCCGCAGCACACGGCGGCTCACCACAAGTTGCGCTGATTATTGACCCACAGCGGGGTTGGGGCCGATCCCTCCACGCCCCTTGCTACGCACATGCCGCAGCAGACGGCGCAGCCCCGTCCACCCGGCCCTCTGATCTGCTGGCCGCCACTTGACCCCGCTTTTCTTTCTCCCTCTCTTTCTCCCTCCCCGCCCCCTCCCGTCCGCTGCCGCCGGCTGCCTCCCGTCCGTCCCTTCCTTCCCTGCCTGTCGGCGGCGGGCCAGGTCATCAACGGCCCCATGCCCAGCGGCTCACGCAGCGGTGGCGCGTCCACCGCGCCGCCGCCCAAGGACGACCTGGACGCCTCCGTCGACGAGGAGAAGGACGTTGTGGCCGCCAGCCTCATGCCGGCGATGGAGGCGGTGCTGGCCACCGTGGACGAGTGGCGGTTCAACGCCTTCAAGCTGGCGGAGGTAACGCAGGGCCACCCGCTGTCAGCGCTGGGCTTTTGGCTCATGAAGCGCTACGACCTCATCACGACCTTCCAGCTGGACGCCACCAAGCTCGCGCGCTTCCTGCGCAAGATCGAGGACGGCTACCCCGACAACCCCTACCACAACAAGACGCACGCGGCGGACGTGCTGCAGGTGGGGCGCTCGCAGAGGTTGCGGGGCGTCTGCGCTGACTTGTTCCCTCTGCGCACGGCCGACACGCCACTCTACCCCGGGGCATGCTGTGCCGCGTGAGGGGTTCTGTTCTACCTGTATATACTAGGATCAGCAGCATCAGTAACTGTGCTGCTGCTGGTTACGTAAACGTATGGCGCCGTGGCGTGTCGATGCTGCAGGGCATGCACTGCCTGCTCACGCGCGGCGGGTTGCACCGGCGGCTGGGCGAGGACGTGGCCATCTTCGCCAGCTACCTGGCGGCCATCGCGCACGACTACGAGCACAAGGGCCTCAACAATGACTTCCTGGTGCGCGTGGGCGACGAGCTGGCGTTCACGTACAACGACATATCGCCCATGGAGAACCACCACATCGCGGCCGCATTCAAGCTGATGCGGCAGAAGGAGTACAACTTCATCAAGAAGATTCCGCGCGAGAAGTGGGTGCGGCTGCGGCGGCTGCTGATCGACATGGTGCTCGCCACGGACATGAAGCAGCACTTCAACATCCTGTCCAAGTTCCAGTCTAAGCTGCAGGTGCGCCCATGACGCCTGGCGGCCAGTAGTTGGCAAGCGACCGGGCCAGCGCGGCTTGGCACGGCTCATGGGGCTCGTGCGCAGTAGAGTGGGGCGCAGCAGTAGGCTGCCGTAGCCCGTCCCGCTGGGGGCCTTCCTAAGCGTGGGAGGGGCCACAAGTGCTGGCTGGCACAGCATCCGACGTCGCCCGCATCGGCGCCGCTCGCGGTCCCGTCCCGTAGGTCAAGCTACGGTCGACCAACTTCGCGGCGCCCAACCTGTCGCACCTGGAGTCGCCCAGCCACGAGGACCCGCTGCCCATCTCGGACGACGACGCGGACAAGTCCCTGGTGCTGCAGGTGGGGCCGGGGCCACTGAACCGCTTGGAGGCGTTAGCAGCGGCATGGAGGAGCGGCAGACGGCTGGCAAAGGCCCAAACCGTTTTGGGGCAACGTGCTGCCAGCATTAAAGTTCCCACCAGCAGTGCCTCAGTTCGCCATGCCGGGGCTTAGGTGGCAGCCGGCGCCGATTGCGTTGCCGATTGTGTTGCTAAGAACAGCGCCGCGTGTAGCACATTGCGCAGCAGCCTGCACGGCCCCAATTGCTTGTTGTCATGCTTGCCAGTTCCCCTGAGGCTTGACCATAGGGCGGTTGATGACATGGCACCCAGCTCCTGACGTGCTGGCAGTAGCCCCTGCCGAACTGAGACCGAAACGGTCATACGGCATCGTGGGATAGCGCTGCCTCGGTATTTGGGGCGGTGTCAGCCTGATGTGTCCTGGCGCTCGTCCGCCGCCGCGGCCCCGCAGGTGGGCCTCAAGTGCGCGGACGTGGGCCACCTGGCGGCGCCGTGGGAGGTGCACCACCGGTGGGTGAGCGGCCTGGAGGAGGAGTTCTTCCGGCAGGGCGACAAGGAGAAGAGCATGCACATGATGGTGTCGCCGCTCATGGACCGAAGCAAGGACGGCATAACCAAGTCGCAGGTGCGGCGTGCGGGCAAGGGGCGCCGGGCAGGCAGTGGCAGCGGTAACGCTAGCGCGCTGGCCTAGCGCGTCGGCTCATCTGGGCGCCGCACCCTGCGGCAGCCGCCCCGAGCTCCAGCGTTGGCGATTCTGTCCGTAAAAGCGTACGTCGCGATGGCGCGGCGCGCTCCATCCTCCCGCCAGCCATCCTTTGTTCCCCACGCCTATGGCTGGAGCTAGTGCGCCCCGCCCACGCACCTTCACGGCACGCTTCCCTTCAACCCCTTCCCCTTCCCAGGTGGGCTTCTTTGACATCGTGGCGCTGCCGCTGTTCTACAGCTGGGCCTCGGTGTTCCACGAGGCCCTGCCGCTGGTGCGTGCCGTCGAGGACAACTGCAACCGCTGGCGCTCGCTGGAGATGGGCCGCAACGCCGGCTCCAAGTGAGCCCAGCAGGCGGGCCAGCCAGCGGCGTGGGCGGCCTAGGGCGGGAATCGCGGCGCTGCCGCGCAGGCATCGTTAGGCTCGTTGCGCAGTTGTGCGCGGGCGCGCGCGGCTTGCCACCTCGGGCACAGGAGCGGGCGAGCGGTGAGAGCGGCGGCAGAGCGGCCACCGCCACTGCCGGTGCATTGCAGCGGCGCGAGCGGTGACCGTGTGTTCTCGGCCGCCACAACAGTGCAGCGGCGGGAGCAGCGGTGGAGAGGCCACCGCCGGTGCATACCGGCGGCGGTAGAGCGGTCGCCGCCGCCTAGACAGCAGCAGCGTGACGGCTGGAGCGGCACATCGGCCGGCGCGGCCGCCGCTGCACACTGGCGGCGGCAGCACGATCTCGGCCGCCGAAGTCGTAGCGTGGCGGGCCGAGCAGCGGCTTAACAGTCGCTGCGGCCGTATGAGCAGAGCTCCGTCTGAACCGCGGCTGAGCGGTCACCGCTGCCATCCAAGCAGAGCGATGCTCTCAGGGGCAGCAGCTTGCTCGCCGCCGCCCAAGCGGCGCGGCTACGTAAGCGGCGTTTGGCGCGATGTACGTTTTTCCAGCGCCACTGCCGCAGCTGCAGCAGCGCCGCATGGCATGGCGGGCCAGGAGCATGGTGCCGGCCTCGACGGCGGCGCCAGCGCCCCTCCCTACAGGGCAGCAGAGCCTGTCCGCGCACGGGGGATCTCGCCCGCCCCACCCCGCCGGCGAGCCGCCCTGCGGGCACCGTCGCGGCGCAGGCGCGGCTGCCGGGTGGGCCCGCAACAACCTACGTTTGGACTAGTATGTGGATCGCAAGATGCTGGTACATGTGTGCGGTGCACGCTCTGAGCAAGAGCGACGACGTGTTCAATTGGGCATAGGGCCGGCGGCGCGCCCGTGACCTGCGGGCGGCGCCCGGTCCTGGCCGCGCCCGCAGCCTCGATCAGCGGCCGCTGACGTGCAGCAGCAACGGCCGCCGGCGCGCTCCGTCGGCTGCGCCGTGCGGCTGCGTTGGTGTCCGGGCTGCTGCGGCGCGGGTGTGCACTGCCGTACCGGCGGCCGCCGGATCTGCATGCCCGGTGATGGTAGGAAGGATGTGCTGGACGACTCGCATCACTGCCGCATGTTGCGCAACCTGGATGCCCTGCCACGGACGGACGCCAGAGCTCCCTGGCATGGCAGCGGAACGCATGCATGCAACAAGGTGTTTCCCGTAGACGGCCGGGGGCTCGGCGCGCACGGCGCAGCGCGCCGCAAGCAGGCCCCAGCGATGAAGGCATGTAACTGTGCTTGTGATGACGGCAGAGGACGGAAGGTGCATTGGCGACTGGCGCGGCGGTGGCTGCACGGCATGGGCGGGGCGTGTGGGCGCTGCCTGCGCTGTGCGCGGGGGTGCTGGGGCGAGGTCGCGCGCTGCGTGGCTGCACCAAACCCCGTGCAGCCTATCGCCGGCCCGCCATAGGTAGGGCTTACGATGCGTGATCTTGGTCAGACCCGAGTGGACGTGGACGTGCGCACGAACTGGCAGTGCATGCATCGCATGGCTCGAGCGGCCTGGGCTGTGGAAATTATAAGTGGCCTTGGCGCATGGGGCTGGCGGTGCGATTCCATGGAAAAGAGCCATACGGAGTTACAAACGCTGGGCGCATCCCCGGCCAGAGGCGTGCGGAGGACCCTGCCGCGCGCCAAGCCGCGCTGGGCGGCGCCCTGCGTAGGGCGCATTGTAAGCCGCAAGTCAAGCGCGCGGCTGCAGGTCCAGGGCTGAGCAGCGCCTCAGTGCCCTTAGCACATGGCCGCTACGCCCGAGAGCCCTAGCGCCCTACCCGCTAGTTGGCCTCAGCCTCGCGTGCATCACGGCTGCCGCCGCCGTGCTCGTGTCCGACCCCAGGGTGCCGGCGTGTCCTCTCCTGGCCTTCGCTCCGGCGGTGCGCCACATGGCTTACGCGTCCCTCCTCACAACGGGCCGATGCGGGCGCGGCGCTACGGGTTGGGGAGGCACGCGGCAGCGGCACAGCAGGCGACATGAGGAGGGACTGTCAAGCGCCAACGCCGTGGTTCCAACAGGGCGAAGTGCCAGTACGAGATGGAGCAAGCCGGGCGCCGCCGGCCAACACTCAGCAGACCTGTGCTCGGCTAGACGGCGCCTAGCTGGGCAGGCCGATCACTGTGGAGCTGTGTAGCGAACACGCATTTTAGTGCGCCCCAGACCAGAGCCGGGGCCCACCGACCACATGGTCTCGGGGTGCAGGCCTTAATCGCTCGTGGGGGCCGGGCAGTGAGGACCGTGCGCCCGGTCGCTGGCACTGGCACGCACCAGCTGGGTTGCCTGCGGAGTAGAACTCCCGGAGCAGCTCCACGGCCTCCTCGGGGAACAGGCCGCCCTTGGCTGCGAAACCGCGGCCGACGGCCGACGTGGCAGGCGGTTGCCTGCAGGCGCACGAGGTGGCAGGTAGGCCGAACGCCGCGGACCTCAGCTTGCAGACTGTGGGTGCCAGGGTCCGAGCACACAACCAAGACCAAGGGTGCATCGCCTGACAGGGTTGCGGCCCCTGAGTGCATGGTACCGCACCGCACGGGCCGCTGACAGCACGCATTCCCTGCGTTAGGACGCACCCAGAGCACGCGCCGCAGCCCTCGCTGTTGACGGGCAGGATGGAGCCGCAGCCGCCAAAGCGGTCGTTGCCGCAGCCATAGTACACCTGCCGGAAGCCCAGCAGCGACAGAGCGCCCGCACACATGATGCACGGTTCCACCGTGACGTACAAGTCACACCTGCAGTACGGTACGACAGTACGTGTCATGTGGGTCGGGCCGTGGCTGACGCCGGCGGGGCGCCGGCGGGCGACGTGGCTGCTATGCGCTGGGCCGTGTATCACGCTGCCAGCACGTGCCTGGTAAAGCCCGCAGCTTCGACGGAGCCGCCGCAGCACTGTAGAATCTCGTCAACAGCGATCATCTCGGCGTGCCGCGTGCCCTGCCGGGTGCAAGCGAGTTGGGGGGCGGTGAGCCTCGGCCCGGCGCAGCGTGAATTGGGCACTCGTGCTGCAGCGCACGTGTGTTGAAGAGCGGCTCACGTTGCGGCACTGGTTCGTAAGGTTGTGCCCTCGTCCAATAACGCGGCCGTCTCGCACGACGACGCAGCTGTGGCGGAGTTGTCAAGGCAGGAACTCTCAGAGCGGGTCACCTGGGGCTGCGGCCACCGTCACCGTGACACTTAAACTCTTGTTTGGGATCAGCACCGTCTTGCAGTGGGGTGGCTAACAATCCTGCTTAAAGACCTTAGCCTCTGCTGGCCATATCGCTCACCCTACAGGTACCTCTCTAGAAGTCCATGCTTTGTGAGCCTTGGGTCGGGGCCGGGAAGAGGGAGGGGGTCAGCACGACCGCAGTTTTGAAGCCGTGCCCGCGGTTTGTCGCGGCTTCGCTCCCCTCTTACTTGTTCAAGGGCTTGGCACATGAATTCCTGCTGCTCGTCTGTCCAGCCGCCCTGGCTGGCGCAAGCTTTGGCATCCGCGCCCGGCAGTGCAGGTGGTGAGCTCGCCATAGCAATTGGTTGATATGTGACTGTCTTAGAATGCGTATGACTGGTTTGGGCGGCAAGCTGTTGATGGGCTAACAAACCGAGTCCATGCGACCAGACAACTTACCAACCCTGCGATTGACACGTCTCCCCATTTTAGCCGGTGCAAGTACCACTCAGCATTCACCGAAGCTGCTTGACGTGCGACCCACTTATCGTGATGCTGCACACCAAGACGAACATGCGCCAGGCAGTCGCGCAGGGCGTGCGCGTGCCTGCTGGCAGCGCCCGCTGCTCGATCAGGCTCACTCCTGGCCGTCGTGCTCTTGAGGTCGTGGCTCGGGACTACCCTAGGCCAGCCTTTGAGACGGCTGAGACATTCCAGGAGGCCCAGGCGCTGTCCGCCAAGCTCCGCAACGCGCCCCGCCCGGCGAAGCCGCTCAAGGTCGTCATCGCTGGTGCTGGTCTTGCCGGTCTCTCGGCAGCCAAGTACCTGTCGGACGCTGGCCACCAGCCAATTGTCCTTGAGGGCCGCGACGTGCTGGGTGGCAAGGTGCGACTTGGTGGGCCCCCTTGCTCCTTCGTGGAGAACTATGTCTAACAAGCCAATTGGCATGCGCAGGTCGCTGCTTGGAAGGACGAGGATGGTGATTGGTATGAGACCGGCTTGCACATCTTCTTCGGCGCGTACCCCAACATGATGAATGTGTTCAAGGAGCTGAACATTGAGGACCGCCTGCAGTGGAAAGAGCACTCGATGATCTTCGCCATGCCAGACTCGCCCGGCGAGTTTTCCCGCTTCGACTTCCCCGACATCCCCGCCCCCTGGAACGGCATCATCGCCATTCTCCGCAACAACCAGATGCTCACCTGGCCCGAGAAGATCCAGTTCGCACTGGGCCTGCTGCCTGCTATCATCTTTGGCCAGAAGTACTGTGAGGAGCAGGATTACCTTACCGTCACGGAGTGGATGAAGAAGCAGAACGTGCCCGACCGCGTCAACGACGAGGTTTTCATCGCCATGGCCAAGGCCCTGGCCTTCATCGGGCCAGACCGCCTGTCCATGACGGTGGTGCTCACCGCGCTCAACCGCTTCCTGCAGGTGCGGTCTGCCTGCCGGCCGGCGCCAGCCTGTTTCACCGCACCCTGGGTGGTCGGGTTGCTTAGGTTTCGCGCCTCAATTCGCGTCGTGAAGGGGCCATGGCTCACATCATGGGGCGAGATGCGTCATGAGGCAACATGCACGGTGCTGTCGTGTGTGCAGCGCCCGCTGGGCCGCCGTTGTGCGGCTTCTGGGCCATCCTATTACCCAAGCTGCCGTGCTGGGGCTGCTGTAGCAACAACCCTCTGCATGCGATGGCTGGTTGCCCTCTGAGATCCTAGAGCAGCCGATGCATTGACTCGGCCTGTGTGACGTGGCCCGCTGCTCCTGTGCGCTGCGGCCAGATGTGACCGGCAGTGTACCTGGCCCACTGGGGTCAGACTTGCCAGCCCCGGCCAGCTCAGGGGCAAGGCGCAGCCTCTCGCACCCACTGCGGTGCCTGTTTTGCCCCCGTACCTCGCGCAAGCGTGCCCGTCGCCCGCCCTCCCTCGCCAAGTGATGTGGCTCCACCGTGCACCCTCAACGTCCCCGGAGGAGGGCTCTTGGACCCGCACGCGCCGTAGCATGCCCTCACGTAGCGAATGGCTTACCCAGGCTGGCCACGTGTCGGCCATCAGGCGAACCTCCGCCCCACCTCCTGGCACGGTTTCATCTCCCTACCCGCCGCCAACCACCTCATGCACGCACTCGTACGCCAACCCACGTGGCACCGCCCTGCACTCACACGATCGGAAAATTCCTGGGCGGCCCCATTGACTTGCTCCCGCCTTCCCTTCCTCCCTGCCTCCCTATTTCCCGAATCCTAGGAGCGCCACGGCTCCAAGATGGCCTTCCTGGATGGTGCGCCGCCGGAGCGCCTCTGCCAGCCCATGGTGGACTACTTCACGGCTCGCGGCGGCCAGCTGCACATGAACGCGCGCATCAAGGACATCGTGCTCAACGACGACGGCAAGACCGTCAAGCACTTCAAGCTCACCAACGGCGAGATCGTGGAGGGAGACCTCTACATGTCGGCCATGCCGGGTGAGGGCGGACGGCACGGCCGGTGGGGGCGATGGTGGCACCATGGAAAGGGCTCTGGACGGTGGCCGGTGAACCCGGCAGACCTGAGCAAGGTTGGCAGGCTGGCTGAGCCCTTTCAGTCATCAACTGACCAACCTGCCCCACCTGCCCCCGGTGGGACCGGTAGGAATGAGCCCGGGCCTCTGGCACGGAAGGCACCACGCGTGCATTAGTACGCTGCACCCGTGCCCCACCCCTTGTTAACTTACGCTGCCCACGTCTCACCCCGCCGCCGCAGTGGACATCCTCAAGCTGCTGGTGCCGGACCAGTGGAAGCCCATGTCCTTCTTCTCGCAGCTCAAGGAGCTGGAGGGCGTGCCGGTGATCAACATCCACATCTGGTTTGACCGCAAGCTGACCACGGTGGACCACCTGCTCTTCAGTCGCTCCGACCTGCTGAGCGTGTACGCCGACATGAGCACCACGTGCAAGGAGTACTACGACGAGAAGGCGTCCATGCTGGAGCTGGTGTTCGCGCCCGCCAAGGAGTGGATCGGCCGGTGAGCAGGGAGCAGGAGGGCGGGCGTGCTGAGGGGCGAGAGGGCGCTGCTGGAGGCGGGAGGGCGCTGCTCCGGGCCAGGCAGCAGGGCGCTGCATCGTGCACATCGTGGTCCAGCAAACCTCAGTCTGCTCAGCAGACCTTGCGCTCCCCGCCCGTGCCCGCAGGTCTGACGAGGACATCATCGCGGCCACGATGCAGGAGCTGGAGCGCCTTTTCCCCACCGAGGTCAAGGCCGACCAGAGCCTGGCCAAGATCCGCAAGTACAAGGTCATCAAGACGCCGCTCAGCGTGTACGAGAGCCGCGCGGGGCGCGAGCCATTCCGGTGAGCTCTCTCCGCGGCGACGCCTTGTAGCGCTGCACGCCTGAGTAGCTGCCTGGTCCACGCAACCGCTGCGTCAGCTTTCTCCCAGCTCCCGATGTAGCATCCCGTCTATGCTCCTGTCGCTGCGGAGTTGCGTTGCTTTTTGCCGCTGACGCCCCCTTTCTTTCCTGCTTCCGATCGCGTCCGCAGGCCGTCGCAGCGCACGCCCATCTCCAACTTCTACCTGGCGGGCGACTTCACCAAGCAGAAGTACCTGGCGTCCATGGAGGGCGCTATTTTCAGCGGCAAGCTCGCGGCTGAGAAGATCGTTGAGGACTTCAACATGAAGGGCGTCGTTCCCAACCAGAGCTCCTCCTCGCAGGGCGCCTCGCCCGAGCTGGTCGCCGCCAGCGCGCTGCTCGCCATGGCGGCGCTCGGCGCCGGCGCCGTGGGCTTCGGCGGCGGCATCTGAAGGGACAGCAGTGGTGTTCTTGGGATGCTGAGTCGGCAGGGGCAGTGGGCGTGGTGGATGGTGCATTGCGACATGCACGCCTTGCAAAGTTGACGGCTTCATCAGAAGCCTTGACTGTGACGCGTGTGGAGATATAACGTGACGGCGGACGCATGACGATAGTGAGCGATGTAGGACAGGTGGCGCGTTGGCGGTGGGCGCCGCATGTGGACGTAGGCAGTAAGCGGAGGCGGCGTGCCGCGACTGGGTTTGAGGTTGGCAGACAGCGGTTAGGGCGTTGCGCTTAATTCAGGCGAGCCCAGTTTTGCATCCGGACGGTCTCGCTATGTATGCTCCAGTGGCAAGGCCGTTGTGAGCCGGGGTGTATTGCGGTGGGGTCAGCGGGAGAGCGGGTAGCTAGAGCGCTCGCGCACGGCGGGCTGGCCGACTTGAGCGTGTGCAGGGGGGAGCGTGTGTGTGCCCACGACGCGGGCAGCAGGAGTGATGAGTGCTGTGAGACATACTGGTGTAAACCAGACGTCCTTCAAATGTCCAATCGTGCTGCTGCTATCGCCAGGGTTTGGTCGGGAACTAGCTTCCTGGAGGGAGAGAAGCCGCGGGACCCGTGCCGTGTATGGCTTCTGTGGACTTCTAAATCTACTCGCGCCCGTCTGCCTCGCGCACTAACAAAGCGCCAATCTTTTCCACGCGATCAAAGAGCGACATCGCATAGGACCTACTTGTAAATGCACTCGCTGGCTCGCACACAGGCAGATGTCCCGATAGCGACCTTCTGCAAGTAGCTTCATTCATAGGCATTGCTTAGGGCCCATAGTGTAGCGAGCGAGCGCACCGCGAACATGAAGAAGTCTCCTGCTCCCAAGGGCATGGCGCCCGTGTTGAGCGCCGAGGCTGCAGCTATGGAGGTAGGGATACTGCTGCGTTCCCTTCTTGCAGGGGACAGCGGGAGCTGTCGTGTGACCCCGCATGCGGCCCCATGTCACGCAGCAAAAGCTGGCGGAGCTGCGCAAGGCCATGGAGAAGGAGCGAGCAAAACGGGATGCCCTGATGTACGTTTCGGCTTGAGCTTCGGCGCACGGCTCTGCTGGGTTGCCCGCCGGGAGGGCCGACCGGTGGCACGCCTGCACGCAGGGCCAACAACGGGGGCTCCATATGGCGCAACGGCGCTGCAGCAGGCAACCTGAGGTCCAATGCCAAGGGTGCGGCGACGGGCACGCCGCCGGCAGGTGCGCGCACGTGGTGCCCCTTCAACCAGCCCGCCTGCCTAACCGTGACTGGCCCGCGAAACAGGAAGCGGCAGCGGCGCAAGCAGCAGCCGCGGCCACGCTGCCAGCGACGGCCTCCCTGGCAGCTCGGCGGCGAGCTCTGCGCCTGCCGAGGCGATGCCCTCGGTGTCGGGCAGCCGACTGACCTCTTCGCGGCCAGCGGCCAGCTCGTCGGGCGGTGGTGGTGGCAGGGGCGGAGCCAACATTCTAGACCTCCAGGTGCGCTCCGTCCCGACCCTGGCCTTCTCGGCATCAAACCTGCTACACCCTGCTCCCTTTCTGCCCTCACAACGCCAGCCCGTGGCGCTGGCGGCGCACTAAGCACGGGTGGCAGCGTGGCACCTACTTCGCGACACTCCTGTTTTGGGCTCCGCGTGCCGACCCACATGCCGACCCACATGCGCCCTCGATTGCCGCAGGCTGACATGGGCGGCGGCGGCATGAGCTGCGGCACCGACGACGGCCCCACGCTGGCCGCGGGCGCCTTCAATGAGGCTGACAGCCACCGCTCCTTCCTGGATGCGCTCAACGAGTGGCGGAAAGCTAGCCGCGGCGAGGACGACGCGAGCTCTGGCGCGGGCGCGGCGAGCAGCAGCGGCGGTGAGGTGTCGGACGGGCGCTGCGGGGGAGCGCTGCTGGGGACACCGGGGGAAAGCACTGCCTGGCCACGCTCATATCTTGCTGGGTCCCTTGCGGCAACGGTCAGGGCCCCAGCGTGTTGCGCAGCAGGCTACGTACGTGTGGCGGAGCTGCCGCCCGTGGTGGTCCATTAGCCCCTCGCTACCCTCCAAACCGCTAGTAGGGCTCTTGCTACACCCTCAGCTGACGACCCTGTGACCCTGTCCGACCTCGTCCGTTCGCCTTGGCTTGGTTCCGCCCTGCCATGCAGCTGGCGGCGGCGTCAGCACCTCGACGGCGGCGCCGCCGGCCCGCGTGGCGGTGCCCACCGCCAGCTTCGAGGTGCAGACGGAGGCCCGGCCCACGCCGCGGCCCGTCTCCGCCAAGCCGCTGTCGTACTTTGAGAAGCTGGCGCTCAATGCGGTGTCGCGGCAGGCGGGCTGCATGGCGTCGGGCGGTGAGGCGGGCGGGGGGCGGGAAGTTGCAGTCCTTGTTGCGGAGCGCCACCTGCCCTCAACGCTAGTCCACAGCAGCATGAGGCTGTCTGGCTGCGCGCAACAGGCTTGGGCGCATGA
The DNA here is from genome assembly GCA_001662425.1 of Chlamydomonas sphaeroides. Lineage (NCBI taxonomy): Eukaryota > Viridiplantae > Chlorophyta > Chlorophyceae > Chlamydomonadales > Chlamydomonadaceae > Chlamydomonas > Chlamydomonas sphaeroides. The sequence continues at coordinate 61,220 of BDDC01000263.1, read as the reverse complement.
GGGTGTTGCGACTTGTGGGCGCAGGACGGGTCGGGCGCGCCGAGAGAGCTGGGCGGGGCCAGGGTGCGATCTCGGGGTGTGAACCGAGCTGCTCGGGGCCGCCCTGGAGCTGTGTCTGGGACGGCGTCGCCTGAGCGCCCGGCGTCGGGGCCTACGGGCTTGGCCAGCCGCTGGCGCGGCCGGGCCGCGGCGTGGGCGCCATCTTCCGGTGATGGCATGCCAAGGGGCTGACCGGTGATGCACCCGCCCTGCCGGCCCCTGCACAGTGTCGGCGGAGGATGCCAGAGCCGCTGTACCCGACCTCGCGGCCATGCGGGCGGCCGAGAAGGCCGCAGCTGCGGCCGCAGCGGACGCGGCCTTGAATCCGCGCCCCTCCGCCGCGCCCGCGTCGCCCGGCGCCGCGGCGCGGCCGCAGTCGGCAGCAGCAGCCAGGGCGTCGGCGGTGTTCGCCGTCAACGCCAAGAAGGAGGCCGCCGCGCAGGAGGCCAACCCGGTGCCCGCAGCTGACCCCTCCAACCCGCTCAGCATCCTGGACCGCCTGGAGGCGCTGGAGCGGCAGCGGCGGGCCATGGAGGCGGCGGTGGAGGACGAGGAGGAGGAGGGCGGGCCGCTGCCTTTCACGGTGGCCAACGCCACGGGCATGGTGCTGACCAAGGGCGTGCGGCTGCCGGACGAGGTGTTGCTGCCGCAGCAGGGCGACGCGTGATGTGGGGCGGGGTTGTGCTCGGCGTGGAGGGCGGGGTGATGAAACGTACCGGTGAGAGGTCGCGTTGTCTATGGTGCTGGGCTGCGCGGCTGCGGGCCCAGGAGGCGAGGTGGGAGAGGTGGCTGCTGCTGCGAAGTCCAGCGCGCAGCATTTAAGGCTGTACAGTTAGCAAGCACGCGGGCGCCGCGGCGAAAGCGAACGGTAGTCAGTCGCGGGACGAACGGCAGCGTGCGGGATGCCGACATGCGCCGCTGCGGTACGGCCGATAGGCTGACGAGGACGCCGGGTGCTTGCGCATGCACATGTTACCCTGTGTCATTGTGCCACGCTACGGCACTGAAGCCAGCAGCCTACCACGTACCCCTCCCAGCTAGCGGGCCACTGCCTGCGCCCCGATCCTCATCGCCTACCTATAGCCACAAGCCCCGCCCCAGCCGCCACGTGCGGCGCTGCCTGCCTATCGACGCCCACGCCCACGACACAAAGGGCACACACGCCGTGCCCCAAACGCACACCGCGCACAGCCAATCCTGACCCCGGCCCGCAGCCGCTGCAGCGTCCAGCCCCACCCTGACCTCCGTACTCATGTTGTCAAGCCTGGGCCACGGCACGGCCGCACCCTCGCCAAGCCCCCTCGCTCCACGCTCTGCTCCTACCGCCCCTTCGCTCCACGCCCCACGCGGGCCCTGTCTCTGAAAGTGGCGCCGCTACGGCGCGCCAAACCTCAGGAGCTCCCGCCGCATGTTGTGTCCGTGTCGTGCGCCAGCTCCCGCCACGTGCCAGCGCCGCTGCTGTCCGTAGCAGCTCCCGCCCAGCGCTGCACTGCCCCTGCCTCCGCCGCGCCGCTCGCGCTGCCACCAGCCGCCAGATCCCGCCACATGCCGCCAACGCGGCTTTACGCGAAGCGTTTGGCAATGGCGTCAAGGCGGGGCAGGCTGGCCAGGTTGCCGTACGCCACGAAGGTGGGCGACGACTTCAACATGGCCGACACGTACGACGCGACCTCGGCGCCCGACAGGCCCGAGATGGCGGCGGCCACCTCAGGCCCGCTGAAGCGGCCGGTGGCCAGCACGGCCGAGCCGACGGCGGCGGCCAGGCCCGAGGAGGTCGCGGCCGAAGCCTTGAGCTCGCCCAGGGCCAGGGCCTTGGCGTGCGCGAGCGCCGGCTCGCTGACGCCCTTGGCCACGGCCTGCACCTTGGCGGTCAGCGCGTCCACGAGCGCGCCGGCCTTGCCGGGCGCGCCCGAGGCGATCACGCCCACCAGGCCCGAGCCCTTGTACATGTGGGCAAAGGGCGACAGCGAGGCGAACACCTCGTGCTCCTTGCGGCCGCGCGGCAGCGTGGGGCGTGCCTCATCCAGCAGCGCCTTGACGACGGCCGCGGCGGCGGACGACTTGGCGTCGCCGGCGCCGCCCTTGGCCTCGAAGGCCAGGCTGACGTAGGTCATCGCTGCGGAGGGCGCGATGATGTTCATGGCGCCGCCGACGTACTTGCTGGCGGCGGGCGCGGCGGAGGCGGAGGCGGGGATGGCGATGAGCGGGTTGGCCATGGCGGTGAGCTCGGCGTGGTCCACGCCCACGCCCGCCAGCACGACGCGCGAGGGCGCCATGATGCTGGCCAGGTACTCCCGCAGCGTCTCGTTGCTGAGACCGTCAACGACCGATGGGTCGACGACCAGGCTGTTGCCCAGGCCGCCGTCGTAGGCAGCGCGGTGCAGCACCTCCGTCACCGTGGTGATGGGGTTCTTCTGCTGGGCCGCCAGCTGCTCCTTCAGCGTGTCCAGCGCGTCCCGGACCTCGTGGTAGGTGTAGCGGGCGTTGACGACCGCGTCCGCCAGTATCTCCAGCGCCTCGCGCTGGTTGAGGCGAACGGCATCGACGCCGAACGCGACATGGTCCCGACCGGCGCGGCAGTAGGCCGTCGCGCCAATCTTCTCCAGCTCGCGCGTGAGGCGGAAGGTGGACCGGTTAAGGGTGGTCTTGAAGGCAGCGATTTCGAGCATCTTGCTCGCGCCAGCCGTGGCCGCGGTCTCCGCGCTGGCACCGCCCTCCACGAACAGGCACAGGCTGGACACTGGGCTGACCGAGTCAATGGTAGCCAGCTTGACGCCAGAGCTGAGGCTGCTAGTCTGCACGCTGGGCTTCACTGACGGGGTGCTGCTGCGAGGGGGCTCCGTCACAGCCGGCATCTTCTCGCTCATAGGAACATCCACGCGGCTGCCGCCCATGCCAAAGATGGACGACAGCAGCGCCGGCGCAGCATGGGATGATGCCGAGGTCTGAATGGCCCGCGTCAGCGCGGGAGCCAGCTGGCTGCCGCTGGAGCTCAGCATTTTGACCGGCTCTGCAGTGGGCAGCAGTAAGAGGCAGTCAGCAGCAGAAGCGACCACGCTACGCGAGCAATCACGCGCTGCCGCTTCCGTGAGCTGATGCCGTCAGTCTATCGCCTCCAAACGCACGCATGTCGCATGCATAACACCAGGTGCTTCCAGCATAATGGTTTGGCGTGTGAACGTGCCGGGGTAGCTTGAGACTCCTACAGCGTGTCTGCTCTCACCTCTATCAATACGCCTAGATGTAGCTGCAACGGTGGTGCAAGGGTCGCAGCGGGCAGTTCGGTCGATAGGGCCGGAGGGGCAGAAGCGTGCACGCGCTCATTGCTGGGTACGGTGAACACAGCGACACAGGCAACTTGCAGACACTCACATACGCTGTAGCCAACAGCCTCGCCTTGACATCTCAACACACAGACCTGGCAGAAGACTGCAGTTGCGGTGCCCGCATTGACATTCCGCGTACCATATCTCTCGCGCCAAGCCCCCTGCAGTGCCTCTATCTACCTCACACCGACTTACATAGTGAGATTGCATTGCACGGGGCGTCAGCGAACACGCGCCTCTGGCACCGTCCTTAGAGGTCCCGCCAGCAAACCGGCGTCCCATCACGCCTCTGGGACGGTCGCTGACCTGCTCCTGGGCATCTGGGGCTCCTGCTGCAGCCCCAGGGGACCAGGCTTCAGGGCGGAGAGCCAGAAGCGCGGACCGCTGTAGGCAGTCAGCCCCCTCATCCCAGCTAGCCCCACAACGTGTCAGCCATGAAGAAAGCTGCGGAGCGGAAGCCCGGCGCGCGGGTCACGGACGACGTGACTGTGCAGACCTTCAACAAGACCGCCACCAGCATCAGCGGCACGGCGGAGGGGCTGCGGCGGTCGCTGCAGGAGCTGGAGGCCGACCTCAAAAAGGACGAGGAGGGCAAGAAGGTGCGGCCCTGGGCCAGGGGGGGCGGCAGCGCGGGGTGGCGAGGACGGGGGTCAGGGGCTCGTGCGGTGTGTGCTGCATGCAGTGCTGTACGGCCAGAAGTGGGGCCGACTGGGACGGCAGCAGCCAAGGGCAGTGCGCGGCCTAGCAGGCGGCGCTGTCTTGGGGGCGCGGTCAGTGCTGCCAGCCGTGGCCAGGCGGCTGGCCACTGGCCTTGCAGCCAGCCTGCACAGCTGGGGCCACAGCTGCCGGCACCCAAGGCTGCGGTTCAATGTGGCGCCCCTTGAGACGGAGCTTGCGCATCGTCGCCCGCATGCTGTGCCGTCCGCCGGCCGCGGACCGCGCCGTACGCTGCCGTCCAGGCCCGTGTGTCCACGCGCCGCTGCCCTTGCCACGGACGCCCTGCTGCCGTACGGCAACACATCCCACACGTGCGCACCCTGCACCCGCTGCACTCGCCGCCGCCACCTCAGGAGTACCAAACGTACCTCAAGCAGATGGAGATCAAGAAGGCCCTGCTGCAGCGCAAGGTGAGCGGCGGCGCCTCGGGCGCTTCGCACCTGCAGGCGAGTGCCCAACTTGGCGACGGCGATAGCCTGAGCCCTCGCCCTGACCACTCTGCCTCGGCGTCCCTACGCAAGACAGGCCGCTGCTCGCCTCGCTGGCAAAGCCCCTCCGCCCCCCTCCCCTAATCCTATTCCCCCCTGCCCATCAAGATTGAAGAGAACAAAGCCTGGCTCGAGGCATTTGAGGCGAAGCAGGGCGACGCCGGCTCATTCGAGCAGCAGGTGCGCCCCCGCCGAGCGTTTGGGGCCTAGCCATGGCTTGATGCAGACTGCAGGCCGCGGGCACCCAGGCCCCCCCCGGAGGCTGCGGGCGCCAGCCCCCCAGCCCCACCCCCAGCCCCAGCCCCACCCCACCCCACCCCGAGGCTGCTTGCGCGGCTGCGGACCGATGTGCGGTGGCCCACCGCACGGCCCAGGCGTAGCTGCTCGCACGCAGGCTGCGCGGCGCTGTGCGCTGACAGGTCGCGTCTGCGCCAGTTGCCGTCCGCCCCAGCCTGCGCCTGCATCGGCGGCAGCGG
>BDDC01000263.1:5055-55830 GCA_001662425.1 Chlamydomonas sphaeroides | reverse complement strand
CCCCCCGCCCGCCCGCCTGCCCGCCCGCCCGCCCGCCCGCCCGCCCGCCCGCCCGCGCGCATGCGTGCATGCCTGTCCGCATGCGTGCATGCCTGTCCGCGGCAGCACTCTGCAATGCTCGCACGGTCGCTGCTGGATCCATCTTGATCCTCCGCCGCCGCCCCCTCCCTGCCCTCTGCAGTACCTGCGGCTGCTGGAGCAGATCCAGGCCATCTACGACGGCGCCAAGGAGTTCCACGGCAAGGGCATCGACCTCCTCATAAAGGAGGTGGGCCGAGGCCACCGGAGGCGCGATGCATGGCGGGGCGCAGGATGGGGTTCGGCAGGCAGAGGCCGGGGCGCGCCATGTGGTTTGCTCCGGGTGGGGCATGCGCCGCAGCCGGGTGCCGCAGCCTGGCCATTCTGTCCTGTGCGCGGTTGCGGCTGCGTCACCGCCGGCGTGGCCCCTGCCGTCTCGTGCCGCAGTTCGGGTACCACATCGCCTTCAAGCGCTGGAACGACACCTTCTCCGCCATCCCCTTCAAGCCCAAGTAGCGGACAGGCCCCAAGTAGCGGCCAGGCGCTAAGCGTGGAAGCGCGTCAAGGCGTGGCCAGGCCGGCTGCGACATGCGACATGCGGCTGCGGCTGCGGCTCGGCGGCTCCGGCGGCTCCGGCGGCTCCGGCGGCTCTGGCCCACAGCCAGGTCCGGCGGTGCGCCGGCGCCAGCTGCAGGCAGGGGCTGCCCGCACTTCGCCATGCCCGACGGATGGCGACGCAGCTGCGGCAGCCCAGCCGGGTCCGGCAGCCCAGCCCGCTCCGGCTCCCAGCACCTGGCTGGAGGCCAAGAAGGGCGCCCTGGTGCGAGGGCGACCAGCCCCCAACGATCCGCACCTAGACCGCCACACCCTTTGAAGCCCCCCAAGTGAGCGGAGGAGGAGGCGCCATGGCTGCAGTCCAGACGGCGCAGCCGGCGGCCTGGTCGGACTGGGAGGAGACGTTTTTTTGCCCAAACGTGCGAAGTCTGCAGTCGCTCGTGCGTATTGCTGGCGAGTGGCGCTGCCGGCGCTTGCTTGTGGCGTTGCGTGCTCGATCGGATTGGTGTGATGGGTGCGGAGCTCGGCTTTCGCGTGTGCGGTTGCTTGCTGGGCGGCACTGTGCCACTGTCCCACAACGCGGAGCACTGCAGCTGACTTGGCTGGTCGCTGGCGGGATGCTGGCGTCAGCTATGGGCGGTTGGGGTGCTGAGGTCCCCTGGTTGTGGCGATGGGGCCAGGCGGGGTGGAGGCATTCGTGCTCCTGCTTGCATGGCGTAGGCAGCTGCTGCCGCTATGCAAGCTAACGATGAGCAGGAGTCAAGGCAACGGTTGTGCACCCGACCGGACGCCCCGCTCGCACACTGGACCCTGTAACCCGTAACCAAGTGCAATGCTAGCGCCCACGCCGTCCCTGGATACCGGCATTGGCATGCGGAGAGCTGGGGGGCCGTATGCAGATGCCACGAACCAAGGCGTTGCTGCTGCGATGCATGCATGCTTGCAAGTCAAGCCAGCCCCGGACCGGACGCCGCGCTCGCATGCTGGAAACGATTGGAGTGCTCACGCCGTTCAGAATGCCGCTCGCGCACAATTTGAAACCCCTCTTGCAGTTCTATTCAGTGCTCGGCTTGCACCCCGGCGGCCCGCGGGCGAGTGTTTCTTGGTCATACAGTCTTCATAGTACTACACCGCGCCGGCTAGTACGGTGGCCTCCGCTACACTTTTCACCTAGGGGCCCTTTGGCGGGGCCAGGCATCACACCAACCTAATGCCCGCGGAACTCAGCCTGAGGTATGTACCCGCACGGCGCCCCACACGCGCGTGCAGCTGCCGCTCTCTCCAGTAGCAGTAACCCTGCGCCACGTCACTACACAATACCACGCGGCCACGTCACTGAACTAAACCACGCAGCCGCACCGCACCGCAGCGCAAGGTCACCGCCCGCCTCCCATCCAGGCGCACAACCAGCCCCTGCACCGCGCTACCGCTTTCCGGCCCCAACAGATCAAGCCGTGCGGCACACGGCACGCTGTGACATAGACGGAGCCAACCAACGCCTTCCCCGGACACGCCAGTCCCGCAAGCCACCAATCTCCCTGGCCGTTCCTACTTGCCGCCAAAAAGCACGCCCCACTTGGACTTCTTCTTCTTGGCCTCCTCCGCCGCCTCCTCCGCCCTACGCTGCGCCGCCGCCGACACGCTGGTCGCCCGCTGCATCGGCGGCGGCGCCGCCGCCGACGCAGACGCCGCGCTGCCGCCGCCAAATGACGCCGCGGCCTGGCGCGTGGCCCCCGGCATGAACACGCCGCTGCCGCCGCCAGTGCCAGCGCCAGTGCCGCCGGTGTGCTGCCGCTGCTGCTGCATGGCCTGGCTGTTGAGCTGCGCCGCCAGCGCCATCAGGTCCACCTGGCCTGTGGAGCCGGCCATGCCTCCGGCCATGCCTCCGGCCATGCCTCCGGCCATGCCGCCGCCCGACATCATGCCGCCGCCCATGCCCATGCCGGCCCCCATGCCCATGCCCGTCCCCATGCCCATGTTGGTGCCCATGCCGCCTCCAGACGCCGCGCCCACCCCCATGCCCACCCCGCCCGCACCCATGCCTTGCGGTGCGCCGCCGGCGCTACCCGGCGCCAGCCCCGTTGCCGGCATGCCAGCCATCGCCACCTTCATTTGCAGCTGCTGCAGCTGTAGCTGCATGGCCGCGATCTGGGCCTGCGCCGCGGACTGCGCCTGGCCGTGCGGAGCCTGCGCCTGCGGCTGGGGCTGCTGCGGATGTGGATGAAGATGCGGATGCGGATGCTGCTGTAGCTGATGAGGATGCTGTTGCGGGTGGTGGTGCGGAGGAACATACGCCTGCGCCTGGCCGTCGCCGTGCGGGTGCGCGGCAGTCGGGACCAGCGCGGGGTGCTGCGGCGCCGCCAGCTGAACCGCGCCGGCGCCGCGGCGCGGGGCCGGCGGCACGAAGCTAAACCCGGCGCCAGCGCCGTCGGCGCCGCCGCCGCTGCCGCGGTGGGCTATGCTGTCGCGCGGCGAGGCGGCCGTGGAGGCGCCGCCAGTGCTGAGCGATGCCGCCGCCTGGTCAAAGGTGGCGTCCGTATGCACAGACGATTGCGATTCACGGCGGCCCAGCGCCGGCGGCGCCGCCGGTTGCTGAAGCGGCTGCTCGGCATCCGGCTGGATCTCAAGCGACGGCTCTCGATTGCTGCCCCGCGGGGGTGGCGGAGCCGCCGCCACCGCCGCAGTGGCCGCCGCCACCGCCTCGGAGGCTGCGGCGGTGGTGGTCCGCAGCCACTTGCTCATGTCGGCATGCAGCAGCTTCAGCTGCGTTGCGATGGCGTGGGAGGGGCCGTGCCGCTTCTCCACGCTGCGGCGCAGCGAGTCGAGCTGAGACAGCAGCCCCGCCATGCGGGCGGCGTTGGCGCCGTCGGGGTCGCCTGGGGCAGCAGCGAGGACGGAGCGATGGGATGACGGCAGCAGCGGAGGTTAGATGGGGCGCGGCAGCGGTTGTGACAGGGGAGCGACGGAGCAAGGGGGCTGCGCGGCCGCGCCAGGGCAGGTGGCAGGCAGGCGGGCGTGCTGGTGCTCGCCGCCGCGTGTTGCGTGCGGTGACGTCTCGCACCTGACATGATGGACGACTTGGCGGCTTTCAGCTCGGCCAGCACCGCATCGATGCTGGCCTTGCTGCCGCTGCGGCCGCGCGTGGGCGTGCTGGTGCCGCTGCCCGAGGGCGTTACGTCCGCGGCCGTCATAAGCACTGCGGCGGCGGCGGGCGCCAGCGCCGGCGCGGCGCTGCCCGCGGCAGTGGTGCTGTCCGCGGCAGCGGCCTCGCGTATGGCAGAGGCGGCGGCCGCCACCGGCAACGAGGGAGCGCCGCCGACGGCGGTGGCCGGCGACGGTAGGGACGCGGCACTGGCGGCTGCGGCGGCGGCGCCCGTGCCCGCGGCGGCAGCCGGCTGGCCAGGCCGCTCGGGTGCTGCGGGCGCCTGCGCGGCTGGCCCAGAGGGCTCTGCGCTGGGCGCCGCTGCCACCGGTGCTGCAGGGCTGACGGACGGGGCGGCGGTGACGACGGCGGCAGCTGGGGCCACGACCTCCATTGGCCGCTCCGCCGCTGACGGCGACGAGCGGCTTGGCGGCTCCACGGGTTCGGCAAGCGCCGGCGAGCCGGCGCCCTGTGGGGCCATAGGCGGTGCAGGCGACCGGGTGTCTGCTTGTCCCTGATCCACTGCAGCAGCAGCTGCCAGGTGGGGGCTGCCAGTGGCGGCTGGCGGGTGCTCCTCCACACATTGGGACGGGACGGCAGGGACCACAGCCGCCGCTGTCGCCACAGCTCCAGTCTGTGCCTGGGCACCTAGCGCTGAGGCCACCTTGCCACTGGCTGGGCTGCCGCTTGAGACCAACGGTGCCGCTGCCGCCTCTGTCACGCCGTCCGTGGCGCCAGCGGCTGCTTCCGCAACGGGCGCGCGGACGCCGCCGCCGCTGCCAGCACTTGCAGCCACCGGCGCTGCGTCGAGCGCATGGTCCGCCTTTGCATGCACCGACGTCGTGGGAGACGCATTGGCCGCCACGGCGGGCGGCGCCGCCGACGTCGCAGGCGCCGCCGCCGCGGCTCCAGCCGCCACCGCGACAGGCGCAGGCACCGCTGCATGGGCGCCAGCACCCCCCGGCGAGGTGACGGCCGCGGCGGCACCGCCGCCGCTGGCACCGGCTGCGCCGCCGGCTGAGCCCCGCCAGTACGACAACGTCACGCCGCGGGGCGCCGCCGCCGATGCGGCGGCGGCGGTCCCGACGGTGGCAGAAGCTCTAGGGGAGGGGGGGCTCACAGCGGGCAGCTCTGGCGCCGCCGCTGGGGAAGCTGGCCGAGGGGAGGACGAGCTGGCGGTCTGCTCGGGCGCCGCTGTGGCTGGCAGCGTCTGCGCGGCCTCACCCGCGACCGCGGTCCCCTCGACCTGCGACACAGGCACGGCAGCGTCCAGCGGTGTCCCGGCCTGCGCTGGCGGCTCCGGTGGCACTGCGGCGGCGGTGGCCGCTGCAGCTGCCGTCGCGGCGTCAAGCTCGCGACCTGGCAGCGGCGCCGCAGCGCCCCAGCCCTCCCGCCCAGACGCCGGTGCTGTGTCGGAGGGTGGTGCCTGCGGCGCCGCCGCCGGGCTAGCGGCGGACGACAATGCAGCCGACGCCGTCCAGCCCGACTCTGGCTCGACTTCCTCCTCTGGCACGCCCTGCGCGTTAGGTTGCGGGCGTTGTTAGCAACCTGCAAGACGACCACACCATGGGCTTACCGCATCATGCGAAGTACCAGACGACGACGTTTGAAGCGGAACCCGCGTTCAATCAACCATAAACCTAACGCCGCTGCAAGTGCCAGCCCTACCTGCAGATGGTGAACCCCAGGCGCGTGACGGAGCCGCGTGGTGACGCTAGCCTACGACAACTCTAAAAACCCTTGTCACAAGTCTATCGGTAGAGCGAAACACATGTTACATGGTCCGTGCCGGCCCTACCTGTAGGTGGTGAATGCCCTGTGCGCCGAAGGAGCCGCGGTGCGAGGCCCGGCCGCCGGTAGGCGCCCCGGACGACGCCGGCGACAGCAGCGGCTCATGGGTCGAGTTGCACAGCGACGGCGGCAGCGAGTCCTCTGGCTGAGGCGGCGGCGGCGGCGCGATGGACAGGCCGCGGGGCCGGTGCGCCTCTAGGGCCGGGGCGGCCTGGGAAGCGGCAGCAGGCGTGGGCTGCGGAGAGGATAGCGAGGGCTTCAGCGGCGCCAGGGCCTCGGGCGAAGGCTCTGCAGCAATCTCGGCGGCCGCCGACCAGATGCTGGCGGGGTGGGGCAGCGCCGCCAGCGGCTGAGGGGTTGCGGCTGCGGCGGCTGCGGCGCCGTCGAGGGAACCACGCGCGTGGCTGCGGCCCACGGTGGGCAGCGGCAGCAGAGCAGGCGCTGCCGGAGCTGCCGCGGCAGGCGGCTGCGGCGGGGCCGCGGCGTCCTGCCGTGCGCCGTCTGCAGCAGCGGGAGGCGCCGCTGCGGCAGCGCTCGAGGGCGCGCCGTCGGCAGCGGGTGTTGGGGCTATACGCCCCACGCCCTCTGCCTCCTTGCGCTCACCGCCAGCCGGCGCCCCCGCCTCCGCCTCCGCTGCCTCCTGGGAAGGCCCCGGCATGCCCTCCGCCCCTCTGCCCCCGGGCCCAGCTGCGGCCTGCGCTTCGTCCTTAAGCGCCGCCGGCGCCGATACAGCGGTGGTGGCGCTCGCTGCTGCGCCGGCGCCCGCCGCGCCGCTGGCCTCTGCAGCCGCCGTCGCCGCCGCCGCCGCCAGCATCTCGCCCGAGGGCGCACTGCGCAGCACCGCATTGCCGCTGCTCGACCGCCTCCCCAGCACCGCCAGCAGCTCCGTGGCCCGGGCCTCCGCCACGGCCGCCTCCGCCAGCGCCGCCACGACGTCCGCCTTGCTGCTGCCCGATAGCGCCTGGCGCGGCGACGCCTCCGGCGTGCCGCCGCCGCCGCCGCCGCCGCCGCCGCCAGACATGTCGCTGGTGCGCGGAGCCCCCGGCTGCGGCGGCGGCGACGCAGAGGGCGCAGCCACCCCATCCGGCTGCTGTGACGACGGTGACGGAGCCGACGGCGACACTGTGAGAGGGCCCGATGGGCCCGGGGTTGCCGTTCGGGCCGCCGCCGTGCCGTCAGCCGTCACCGCTCCCAACCCCGCCGCCTGCCCTTGGGCGCGTGTGCTCTCAGCGGCTCCCTCGCTGCCGCTGAGGGCCAACGGCAGGTTGGAGTCCGCGCCGCTGACGACCGCAGCGATATGGGAACCACTGGCGGTGCCGACAGCCGGAACCTCCGCAGCGCCCTGCGTGCCCCCCGCCGCTCCGCCCTCCGCCGCGTCCGGCTCGGCATGGGGCTCAGCGGCCTCCAGCGCAGGCCGGGGCTCAGCCGCCTCCACCTGCGCCGCCGGTGCAGTCGAAGGCTGCGCCACGGCAGCGCCGAGCAACAGGCCCTCAGCGCTACCGCCACCGCTGGCCCCGTCGCCGCCGCCAGTGCCCAGCAGCGCCGCCTCCGCCTGCATCGCCTCCTCCAGCTGCTGGATGAACTTTAGGGACTCGCTGCGCAGCTGGTGGGCGCCGGACAGCGCAGCCACAGGGCCCGCCGCCGGCACCGCCGCTGCACCCGGCGCCGCCGCCGTTGTGGCCTGCGCCGCTGCTGCGGCGGACGGGACCAGGTCTACCGTGCTGCGGCGAGAGGAGGCCCCCGAGACCGCAGGAGACGTGGCGGATGCGTGCGGCATGGGCGGCTGCGCGCTGCTGCTGGGAGGGCCGGCGGCGCGGCGGCCGCTGAAGCCGATGCTGGAGGAGGAGGACAGCGCCTGGAGCTTAGCAGGGCGGGTGGAGGCGGGGGACTGCGGCGGTGAGGTGCAGGCGGCGGCGGCGGGCTTGGACAGGACGATGGTGGGCTGCGAGGCGCGGAGGCCGGAGGCCGACACCGGGCTGGGCTTGGCGGACGAGGTGGTGGCGATAGTGGAGGAGGGCTTGGTGGCGGGGGTCGTGGTAGCGGCTGCGGCTGCCGTCGGCGTCTGGGCGGCGACGGCTGCGGGCGAGCCGGCCGAGGCCGACGCAGTGGTGGCGGTGCGCGGGGAGGCGGAGGGCGCGGTGCCACTGGCATGCTTGCGCGCCGGCGCGGCCGTCGGCGAGGGCGTCGCGGCAGCCGAGCCGCGAGGCTGGGAGGACGGCGACGGCCGGGCCGACGGCCCGCCGGCGGCGGTGCCGCTGGCTGGGGATGCCGTCGCCACCCCAGCCGGGGTGCCCGGGCTCGCCGTGTGGGGCACCCCGAGCGGCGCTGGCGTGCCGGTGATGCGGCTGATCAGCGAGGGCGGCGCTGGCGGCGATGCGGCCTCCACCGGTGGCGCCGGAGCTCCAGGCTGGTGCTCGGCGGACGTCGGTGCTGAGCCAGGCGCTTGAGGCCCCGCGGCGCTCGGCTCGCCGCACGCCGCGTTGGCCGACGGCGTGGTCGTTGGCCCACCTGCCGTTGGCTGACTGGGCTGCAGCGGAGCGTTGGCCGTCGGCGCAACCGCGGCCGCGGCTGGTGCGGCGTGGGCTGCATCCGCGGCGGCGATGCTGGCAACCTGCCTCATGTCGGCACCACTTTCCGCTGCACCGCTAGGTGAGGGCAGCGCAGCACTGGACTGCGCAGACTCGCCAGCTGCAGCCGCGGGCGAGGCGGCCCCCTGGGCCGGTGACGTGTCCGGGGCCGATGATGCCGGCGCCCAAGCCGCTGTGGTGGCCTCGGCCCAACTGGCGAGCGCCTCGGCCGGGTCTAGGAGCTGCAAGCTGGGGTCTTCCGGTTGGGCTGCCCCTGCCTGCGCCGCCTGTCCTTCCTGCGTTGCCTGCTGCGCCCAGGCCGCCGCAAGCAGTGAGACCGGCGGCGCCAACGCCTGTTGGTCAGGCGCCGCCGGAGCTGCGGCCACAGCAGGAGCATCGGCGGGAGCGGGCAGCCCCATGCCCAACACCGGACCGCCCGGGGGCAGACCAGGCACAGGGACAGGCACGGACGTCGCGGCTGCGCCCACGCCAGCCGGTCCCAGCAACGGCTCGTCGGACAGCTGCTCCGCTATAATCTCCGCCAGCGACTGCCGCCGCGGCCGGGCCCGGGGCTCGGCGGCAGCATCGCCCAGGACGGCGGTACTCGCGCCCCAGCCACGCAGCGTGCTGTCCCCGGCCTCATCGCCGCCATGTGCCGGCCCCCTGCCAGCTCCAAGCGCGTCCAGCGCCGACGGATGCGAGCCAGCGCTTGAGCCCATGACGGCAGCGGCAGCGGCGGCACCGCCGCCGGCGCTGTATCGGGGTCGCTGTGCCGGCTCCCGCAGCACCCGCTCCCGCAGCACGCGCTCCGGCAGCGCCCCTGCTTCGGCAGCGGCCTCCGCCGCCGCGCGCGCCGCCGCGTTGGCAATCTGGCCAGTGATGCCGCTGCCGCTGCTGCTCCCGAGCGGAGGCAGCACGCCCGGCGGCCCGTCGAAGTCGCTGTGCCAGCTGACGCGCTTGCGGCCGGCGGTGCGGCTGTCGCGCCCGGGCGATGCGACGCCGGTGCTGCTGTGAAGGCTGCCGCTGCCGGAGCCGCGCTCCGGGTCGGCGGTGCTGGCCGTGGCGACGGCGGCCTGCAGCAGCGCCCGGGGCGAGGCAGGCGCCGCTGGCGAGGGCTCGGGCAGCGGTACCACCGCCGGCGCTGGCCTCGGCAGGACCTGGCGGCCGGGCAGGCGGGGAGGCGGCGCAGGCAGGGTCTGCGGTCCGGCCACCACCACCACAGGCAGCCAGCCAAGCGCCCCTGGGGCTGCCTGGATGCATCCGCACGGGCTCCCGGGCCTCACCTGCTCTGGGTCCACTGCCGGCGTCCGGCCCTCCACGGCTGCTGCCGCATGGGCAGCTCCGCCGCCGCCTCTGGTGCCGGAGGACATGGCCCATGCAGCCACAGGCGGCCCCGGGGCCGCAGCGGGCGCCAGCTCCAGCTCCAGCTCCAGGGCGGCCTGGGGGGGTGAGGCCTCGCGCAGCCGCTGCCCCGAGGCGGGGCCCGCGGCCGGCCGCAGCTGCAGGCCGGAGCTGGGGCCGCCACCGGGCCCGAGCGCGGCCCTGCGCGCTGCGAGGGCCTCATCGACTAGCCGCAGGACGGCGTCCTTGACCACCTGGGACCTGACCTGGGGACGGAGGGGCAGGGCGGCGGCCTGGAGGTCGGACGGATCCGCGCGTAGACGCCTGCCCAGGGTCCGCCAGCCCCTTACACCGTTGCTCCTAGCCGCCCTGGCGGCGCAAAAAGGCCACACCTAAACGGGCCCCGCGCCGGCCCCGGGCCAGCTCCCCTGCCCTGGCCCGCACCTGGCCGTTGTGCGGCAGGCTCTGCACGCGGCCGTCGATGTAGCCGCTGGCATAGCCCCGGATCATCTCAAGCGCCGCGGGGTCCATGCGGCTGAGCTGCTGCGTAAGCGTGGTGGCGTCCAGGGGCAGCGGAGAGCCTGAGGGGCGGGGTAAAGGGCCGGCAGGGGCAGTCGAGGGGCGCGGGAGCAACTGGCGTGACGTGGTGTGCAGTGCACATGCAGGACGTGCTCGACATGCATCCGGGCGTTCGGCATTCGGGCGTTCGTTCATCAGAACCTTCTGGGCGACCTGACAGACCTACGCGCCGCACCTGAAGCCTGCGACGCGTCGTCAGGTAGCAGGAAGTCGTCCATGCCAGAGGTGTTGCTGGCGCGCGCGCTACTGATGGCCGACGCCACGACCGCCGCCGCAGCCGCCGACAGCACAGACGAAGGCAGGCCGCCCTGCCCCGCGTCGCTGCTGCCGCCCTCGGATCCCGACCAAGGCTCCATCAGCCGCTCGCCGACGTGGCCGCCGCCGGGGGACCCGCCGCGGCGCCGCGGCGCGCCCGCGCCGCCGACGGCGGCACCTGGCGGCGCTGCTGGCGGCAGCAACGGATGGGCCCGCGGCGCCGGACCGGCCTGGCGCGGCAGCGTGGGCGCGGGCGCCCGCCAAGGGGCGCTGGCGGCGGAGGCCGAGACGCCGTTGGCGGCGCCGCCGTTGCTGAGCCCATCGGCGTGGTGCGGCCTGGGCGCCGGCCAGCTGGCCCGGATGGTGTGGGGCCCTGCTGCTCCCGCGCCGCCAGGACCGCCACCGGGGACATTGCCGAATGCGATCGCCGTGAACCGCTCGTAGAACTCGAACTCCGCGTCCTCGCCCAACTGGAAGCCCGGCTGGGCAAGGTCCGGGGATGCGCTCCTCCGCGGCGCGGCGGCAGCACCCGCGGCGGCAGCCGGGCCCGGCGGCTCCGGCCCTAGCGAGGTGACCGTCAGCTCGGCCTCCGGCGGCAGCGGCACCTCCGGCACCGGCGCGAGACTGTACGGCAGCGCGCCGCCCTCCAGTGCCGTGACGTGCTTGTACGACATCATGTGCGACGCCGACGGCGGCGCGCCCTCCTCCGATTCGTACGGCGACCGCATCTGCGCGCCGCCATCTGCGCTGGCCGCAGCGCGCAGGCCGGCAGCACGCCGCTCGCCCGCTGCCGCCGCCGCCAGGTCGGCGTTCAACTTGTGCTGCATGCATCTGACGTCGCGCGGAAGCATCAAGCCGCTGAGGTCGAGGCCGGCGGCAGCGGCGCCGTCAGGCGGCCCCGCCACCGGCTCCTCCGGCGCAGGCTGGGGCTGCGGCGCGGGTTCCGCCTGCGCCGTGCCCCCTGACGCATATTCGCGGTACGCCTGGGGGCTGATGAAGAGGCTCGTGTCGCGCAAAGTCTCGCCTGAGGCCAACAATGCCGTCAGGAGCCGCTTCTGCGACCGCGCGAGCTGCGGTGCAGCACTGGACGCCGGCCTGCCGAGAACAGGCCCAGGACCGAGGGCCGCCGCCGCCGCCGCCGCCGCCGCGACCTCGCGTGCTTCTGGCGCCGGCGAGCGAGGCATGCGCGGTACCGGGCCGGATCGGGCACCCGCTGCCCGCGCTGCGCTCGAGCCAGTCGGCGGCGACGGGGCGCGCGCTCGGGCGGCGCCGTCGGCGTAGCCCGTGCCTGTGCCCACGCCACCCCCGGCCGCTGCTGGCCTGAACTCCGGCGCCGCCGCAGGCGAGGCAGCTGGGCGGCCCACCGGCCCTGGGGCTGACGCCCGGAGGCCGCTGGCGGGCTGGTGCGCCCCTGGCCCCCTCGACGAAGCCCCGCCGGCGCCCCAGCCTCGGGGCGGCTGGGCGTGAGCTGCCCTTGGCGCCGCCGCAGAACCCGCGGCAGCATCAGCAGCGGCCTCGCGCCCCAGCCACAGCTGCGGCTGCTCCGTCGCCTGCGGCTGCAGATGCTGCTGATGCTGACGATGGGAGTGCTGCTGCTGACGCTGCGGCAGCTGTGCCGCTGGAGAGCGGGACCCGGACACAGCCCGTGGCCGGTCGGCCGGCGGCCGAGCGGACGCCCCCAGTCCGATTCCGGAGCTGGACCCAGACACAGCCGGGGAGCCCTCCCAGCCTGAGGCCGCAGCCCACACCGACGCGGCCACCGCCGCTGCGTCGGGGGCCAGCGTGCCCGACGCCACAACCGCCGGCGACAGCAGCAGCCGCAGGCGGTGCGGCGAGACGCCGCGGTGCAGGGCGGCGAAGAGTGCCTCACGCGAAGCGGACGGGATGGAGCGCGGTGGCGAGGCCTGGCGCTGGTGGAGCGCCGCGTAGCTGCTGGTCGTGTGCTGGCGACTGCTTGCGCTTGCGCCCATGCCGCCGTTGGCGCTGGTGCGGCTGTGTCCATCTGGGTTAGGGTTGTGGCCCGGGGACATGTCGCGGGCTGCGGCTGGCGCTGAGGTCCGGACGGGACTGCGACGCATAGATAGCGCGAGGCGCAGTGAGGCGGCGGAGTCCGGCGGTGGGCGGTACGGGCCGCTGGCTGGCACGGCGTAGGCGGCTGTCTCCGGGCGCATTTGTGGCGAGGCTGAGGATTGCAGGGCTGGAGTGGGCAGGGAGGAGCGCACGCCCTGCGCTGGCTGCGGCCGCCGCGAGGAGCTCCAGTCCTGGGCGCTGCTACGCACCCCAGCTCCGGCGTGGCCCTGCAGTGCTTGTTGGCTGACCGGTAAGCTACCGGGCTGGGCTACTGTGGGGCGTGCTGCGCTGGGCTGGGAGCGTGGGTACGCGGCGGCCTGGCCATATGGCGGCATGCCTGTGCCGCCCGCTCGCTGCTGGGATGGCCACACGGGTCGTGGCTTTGGACTGGGGTGGCGCAGCTCCAGGCGCCGCAGCAGCTCCTCCTCGACGGCATCTGCCTCGGCTATGACATCGCCATCACCATCGGCAGCCCAGACAACGCCGAGGTGTGCGGGTGGCTGGCCGTTGGGCAGCGGCGGGGCGGCCAGCGGATGGACAGGTATGCCATCGCCAAGGAGCGTGCCTTCGCCGAGCTCTAGCTGCGCCAGCTCCAGCGCACGCTCCGCTGATAGGAACTCATCATACAGCGTTTGCCAGTCGTTCAGCACGCCGTGAGGAGCAGCCATACTCACGGCGAAAGCCGAACTGGCCTACTGCAGTCGTTGCACCGCGTTACTGCAACATGTAAAGAGGAGCAAGCTTGGGGTCATACTGTTCATAAAGTCGTCGCGCGACTGTGTTCGCCTTGACCGCTGCAATGCTGACCGCCGGTTTCTGACCTATGTTGCATGGCTGTGCATGTTATTTGTGTGCTCTTGTATTGTATAGTCATGTACTGTGCGCGCTGTGCTGGCTTGTTGGGGCGTGCATGGGGTATTGCTGCACACGCACCTTTGCACCACCGACGGTGCACCAACCCCGTCATCTAAACTAGGCAGCCTGTTTTTCAACAGCACTTACATAAGGAACTGTACTCACTCTCACCCACCAAGCCATCCTCGCGATGGCCACTTCCGCTACGCCGGCGATGACGCCGGAGAGCGAATTAAACGTCCAGATATCCTACTTGATGTGTACAGCTGTGGATGCGCGCGACCCTGTTGCCGTGCTTAAGGAGAAGGCAAGAGAAGTTTTCTCACACCGCCGTTTCGGCCTCCACCCGCTGCCCCCCGCGCGACAGAAGTGAATCTGTTACATAGAGGCGCAATCAGCTGCATGGCCAGCGTACGCGGTTCAATCCCACGGGTGCTCGCCGGAAGCTCACACACCCGGCGGCTCGCCGCAACACCCGCCCCGCCGCGCTCCACGCAACCGCTCTCCCATCTCACCTATCGCCCGCAACCCGCCCCAATCACACGTAGGTTGGCCTCCACAACCTGGCGGAATACTCGCTGTTTGAGTCGGGTCCTCTGCGCTGCCTGCTGGCGCTGTCCAGCGATGCCA
Organism: Chlamydomonas sphaeroides; assembly: GCA_001662425.1. NCBI lineage: Eukaryota > Viridiplantae > Chlorophyta > Chlorophyceae > Chlamydomonadales > Chlamydomonadaceae > Chlamydomonas > Chlamydomonas sphaeroides. Next base: position 42,027 of record BDDC01000263.1, on the reverse strand, counting down.
TCAAGCCCGCCAACGCTAAATACACCGGAGCGCAGGTCCGCCAACAGATTTGAAGCACCTCTGCATCTTGGGCTACTCAGAGACCTGGATTCAGCAACCCGAGCGCGGTGACGCACGGGGCGCGCCATGCTTCCGCCCCCACTGCAGCGTGGCTGCTTCCCCCAAATCCCTGCCGCCTCAGCGCCCATGCGCCTCCGCCTGAGCCCGCAACACGCCTCGGCCGGTGGCCCCGCAGCCCTCGCCGCTGGTGGTGATCCTCCGATACCGGCTCCCTCTCTCCCACCCGCAGACGCAGCCGACAGTCTTCATCGCCTTCTCCAACTCGTTGCGCCACGCCAACCACGAGGCGCCCGGCGCCGCCTCGCTCGCCGCCTTCCTGGCCGCGCAAAAGCCCAGCGGCTTCCCCGGAGCAACGAGTGAGCAGGCACCCACCCCGCTGGCACCCAGCAACAGCCCGATGTTCTCGCTGCTGCAGTTTGCCTCAGTTGCTGTTGCTGTACCCGGCACCTTGCATGGGGCCGCCGGCCGTGCAACTCGTCCAGCCATTCCCAGCCGTGGGAGCCCGCGCCGCAGACCACCTGCACCGCTGTGGGCCCTGACCGGCCCCGCCGCGCACCCACCGCTCTCACACCCAGCCCTGCGCCGCCCGTCATGCCCCGCCCACTTGCAGACTGCAACGTGCACGGCCACGCGCTGGCAGCGCTGGAGGCCATGCCGCTGGGCTCTGTGTTCAGCCTGGTCGGCCAGGTGGGGCTGGGGGCCGCCGGGGGTGCTGGCACCCGGGGGCGCAGCGAGCCTCATGCCAAGAAGCAGCAGCACCCCCATCCTCAGCAGCAACCGGCGCGGCCCAGGGCGGTCAGCCGAACAGCGCGCGTGGCGCGGGCGCCTCACCCCAACGCCGCACCCAAGCCGCTGGCCGCCGCACGAGCCCACGCCCCACCTGGCGGGGCTGCAAGCTGGCGCCTGGCCCCGTCTGCTAGCCGCTTGGCCTCAGCGCTGCTACCTGGCCGCACCCTGGCCTGCACCCCTCGCCCGCACCTGCGTCACCGCTCTTGCAACCCCTACCCACGGCATACCCACCTGACCTGACCTGGGACCCGGGACACACGCACCCCACCCGGCAGGGCTTCAAGCTGGTGGCGTGCGGCTACAAGTTCGGGGGCCTCGTGGCGCACGTGTTTGCCACGCGAGTAGTGCTGCAGGTGTGCGCCGGGGGGCCGCAGCTCTCTAGGCGGTGCATGGCATGGACCCCCCCCCTCAGGGACCGCAGCCAGCCCCGCGGTCGCGTGCCGGCGCATGCCGGACGCCGGCCCGCAACGCGACCTCCCTCGCGAGCTGCTGGGTGCCGGCCCCGGCTCCCAGCATCCCCGCAGCTGCACCAGGAGATGGCTGTGGCCCTTCGCATCCCTCGTACGGGTTCGTGTCACCACCTCGCCCGCTGCTTTCTGGCTGCCGCCCGCCCCGGCCCCGGCCTCGCTGGCGCCCGCAGCTGCACCAGGAGATGACCTTGGCCCGGCAGATGGGCATCAGCCTCACGCTCAACCTCGCAGACAACAAGGTGCGCGCCGCGCCGGGCCCTGCAACCCTAGGCCTGGCCGGCCGGTGTGGCAGGACCGTGCCGGCGCCCACGGCTCCGGCATGGGCTCGGCGCCGGGTTGGGGCAGACGAGCGGGCAGGCACCTGTAGTGCCGCCAGGCCACTCTACGGCCGTCCGCCCCTCCTTCGCCGCCGCCGCAGGTCTCATCGTACGCCTTTGGCACGCCGCTCTTCGCCACCTCCTCCCTGGCACGCACGCTGGCGTCGCTAGACCTGGGCGCCGTGCCGCTGCACACCATCTGGCGCGCCGGCGACGCCGCGCCGCACTTCTTCACCGCCGCCAGCGAGCTCTTTACGGTCGCCGCCGCCGCGCGCGACGCCGCCGTCGACCCGGCGGAGGCCGCCATCGCCGCCGCCGCCGCCGGCGGCGCCGCCGACGACCCCTCATCCTCCATGTCCATAGCCAAGGCGCCGCAGGTAACGCGAGTGCACGTGTTTGTCCATGGGCGCTGCACCATCGCTGCTCTCAAGGAGCCTCTTAACTGATGTTCCAAACCGGACTCGCCAAGTCTTCGTGCATGACGCGGGCCCTGAGGCATGGCCCAGAGCGGCTGCCTTCAAACGACGATTGCAGGAACCACATGCGCTCTGAGCAGGCGGCGCAAACCCCGCACACGTGCGCAGGTGGCGGCGGTGCAGGACTGGTGCCGCTTTGTGGCGGAGGGCGTGGACGGCGCGTCCCGCTGCAAGGGCCCCGGCCCCAGCCAGCTCCTGGCGCGGCCGCTTGACGCCGCGTTGCTGGCGCGCGTGGCCAGCTACGGCGGGCTGCTGGGACCGGCGCCGCCATCCGACGCCGTTGGCGGGATGCGGCTCGCGGACGGGGAGGGGCCATCCGGACCGCGTGCGCCGGCGGGCGGCCGCGGCCGCGGCGGCACCCGGCGGCGGAGCGTGGAGATTCCCGACCCGGCGGCGCCCGGCGCGCCGGCGCTGACGTCGCCGGGCGTGACGGCGGCGGCGCCGTCGCCGGTTGCGCGGCGGCGCGCGTCGCTGCTCATGTCGCAGGCGGCGATAGCGGCGGTGAAGGGCGCCGCGACGTCTGGCGGCTCCTTCACCGCGGCGGGCGGCAAGGACACGGCACGGAAGGAGACGTGGAAGGAGGGCCTGCTCAAGCTGCTGCAGGTCCGCCCGCATGCTGGGGACATGCTGGGTGTGCACCACCTCACCTGCCACAGCCGTCGTTGTCTGCGTGCATAGGCCACGCGCAGCTGCAAGAGGAGGTTTGGGAGAAGCGCCTGCTCAAGCTGCTGCACGCCGCTGCGCTACCCGCTGCCGTCCTGCCGCCACCGTGTCGCCCGCATGCCCAGCAACCCTTCCCCGTGCCGCCCTCCCCGCCTCCCTCCCCGCCGCCCCCGCCAGGTGTGCAGCGACGGCCTGGGTGAGCGCTACGCGCCCGTGGGCTCTTTCTGGGTGCTCGGCTCCATGTCCGCCGCCTCCGGCGCCGCCTCTGCCACGGGGCCGCCGCTGCAGGGCGTCGACGGCAGCCGGGCGGTGCAGCTGGGCAGCGCCTGGCTGGCGCCGGGCGCGGGGCCGGGCATCTTTGGGCGCTGGGAGGCGAGCCTGGAGGAGGTGGAGAAGGACCTCATGGAGGCGTTTGCGTGGGTGTCGTTCCGGCCCAGCGTCGAGGTGCGCGGCGAGGTGGTGGACCGCGCCGCGCTGCTGCGGCAGTCGGCCACCCTGCAGCTGAGCGCGTGAGCGCGTGAGAGGCAGGGAAGAGGGTTTGGGAGGTCTCCGTATGGGCGCTGCTGCGAAACTTGGTGGACGCGTGAGCGCATGCGGTGGTACGAGCAGCGAGCGGGGGCGGATGGGTGTGGGGTGGGTGTGGGGGTGGGTGGGTGGGGGCTTGAAGGTGTGGGTGGTGCTGCCGTATGGCGGATCCTCGGCGCTCATGCGCCAGCCAGCCGCGCTGCTCCTTGCGGCGCGGGGCTGTTGGGGTGGCTGCGGGTGCCGCGGGCCGCCGTGCGCGGCGCCGCGTGCTGCTGCTCCGCCGGTGGGCCACGCTGCACCGAGCAGGTGGGCGCGTGCGCGTTGCCGCTGGGTGTGTGCGTGTGGGTATGGGCGCAGGCGCCGGGTGCTGCTGGTGGCAAGAGCTGCAGCGGCCGGAGCGAGGCGCTGGTGCTGCTAATGTTGCTCAGCGCGTGATGCTGCTGGCAATGCGTGGGGCAATGCGCTGCTGCTGCTGCTGCTGCTTCTGCTGGTGGGAACCCGCGTGGGGCGTGGCACTTGGGGGCCAGGGGCATACATTCTTGCTGTGCGGGCGTAGAGAAGGGTGGCGGGCGCGTGGTCGGCAGCTGCTGTGCCAGGCGGCCGCGCTGCAGCTGACGGCGTGATGTCGCGACCCATGCGGCAAGGGCGACAGGGCATGGGGGCATGTACGGCTGTGTGCGTGGGGGCCGAGTGCGGTGTCGGGGCCGGGGAGGGCGAGGCGCGATGCGAACGGAGGGCAGGGCGGTCCGCTGGGTGCGAGCGATGTTGGGTCTGTGTGCAGTGGGCAGATCAGGCGCTGCGGCGAGCGGCGAGAGCGGGGCAACGGGTGCCAGGGAAGGTGGGTCGCAGGCTCATAGCGGGGAGGGCGCAGCCAGGGGCGTGGTGGCTGGGAGGCGGGGAGGCGGGCGCAGCCAACCGCAACTGACGAGGCCTCAAGATATTTGCGGAAGTAAGTAAAGTACGGAGGCGGCTGCCTGGCTGCGGGCGCCGCGCCCCATGACGCGAGGGTGCATTCATGTGTCGAAATGGCCAGCAGGGGGGGAAGTGCGCCCAGGTGTGCGCGTCGCGGGCGGGCGCATGCTTGCTGCGAGCGGGCCGCTGCTGTGGGTGAGCATGCGTGTTTGGTTGTGTCGAGCGGGTAAGGCAGCATAGGGGTTTAGACGTCGTGGGGGAAGATCCCGGCTGGGCGTGAGGATGATGAACTTAACGCCGCTGAAGAAAGTGCAGGCAGGGAGTGCAGGCGCGTGGGGGTGGTGCGAGCGACGCCGCACCCGGGGTACTTCCAACAACCTGACGAAGTGTTGGGTAAAAAACAACGAAGCCAAGCCTTTGAATCTGCGAGCCTGCACCTCCTGTTGGTTGTGTTATCGGCGTGGTCACTGCTGGTTCCTGGTACCTACCCCCAGGGCTGCGCCGGGCAGCTGGATAGCCGCACACGCTGCCTGAGCCGCAACTGCACGCTGGCTCGTCAAGCCGGCCCCAGCTGGATGGTTGCAAGCCACACCGAGTGAAGCTAGCCACCAAGCTTTGGCGTTGCTCACTTGCAAGCAAGCCCAGCTGTAATGGTGCTGTCCGGAGCAGCCACTCATAAACGTACATCATCGCAGCAGCATCCCAGCATCCCAGCACACAGCCACACATACCTGAGCTTCACAGACAGCTAGACGGTGCCTGGGACATCACCCCCGCAGCCCCCCGCCAAGCCGCACCCCTGCCAGCAGCGCCCTGCGCCGACCATCACCATGCCTAGCCCTACCCCCGCCCATGCGTTCGCGCCTCGCAGCGACACGGGCCCACCTGCAGCAGCACCAACCCCTCCCAAGCACCCCGTGCACGCTGCGCGACCGTCCTAACCTACCCCAAGCGCCCACCACTCGACCACGCTCCTCGAATCGCCGCCGCACGCTGACGACGACCGCCGTGGCGCCGCAAGCCTCTCGCGCAGAGACCCGCACGGCACCCGGTCGCAAGAAAGGTTGCGGTCCTGCTGCTCGCCCCGCGACGCCAGGCGGCGAACGCCGCGAGCTTACGCGCAAAACACCAGCTACAACACCTTAGAGCGGCGCGGGGCGTTCTCCGCGCCCCGCGTCCCCCAGCGGCTACAGCCACAGCGTGCAGCCCGCGAGGGCGGCGAGGGGCTGGCCCGCTGCGCCGGCAGCGTGCGATCACCCCTTCCACCACAGCAGGAACTCGCCGAACGAGATGCGCCCTGTTTGCGAGGTGTCCAGCTGCGCTATTGCCTGCGACAGCTGGCTGGGGCTGAGCGGCACGCCCAGGTCCCGCAGCAACCCTGCGGCCGGGCGCACGGAGGCCACGGGGCGCACAACAGTCAGGACGGCTACAGGCAGGCACGCCGCCGTCCTACGCAAGCTTCGGACGCGGCAGGAGGCGGTGGCACGCACAGAAGAGAGGTGCAGCTCAAAGAAGGACGGCCGAGCTCCCAGCCATGCCGGGGATGCTCGGCATCAACCGCACGGCGTGCTGGCGAACCGTCCCGCCATACGAGGCCCCGCGCATCACAGACACCACGAGCTGCACCCAGTCAGCCGCGCAGCTCTTGCCCTGGCTCGGGACCCGCCACAAGCCCCCGCTCACCCTCGAGCGAAAGGCTGGGGATCTCCCCCACGCCCTCCGTGTCGTACATGGCGAAGGCGCGCGCCACGTCCTCCTCCGTGGGCTCGCCGTCCGCGGCCGCCTCCTGCTGCTGCTGCTGCTGCGACAGGTTGGACGCCACGCGCTCGGGGGAGGCGGCCGCTGCGGCGTGCACCTTTGGGCTGTTGGGCTTGGAGCCCTGCTGCAGGCCGCGGCTCGTGCTGCGCGGGGCGGGGCGATGGCCGGCAAAGCGGGCGGTGGCGTCAGGACGGCACAACATGCACGCCCACATGCCCCGGACACGTTAGGCTCTGTGGAACATGCTATGTCCACATGCCACAACACCGTTCGCCGGACACGGAAGGCTCTGTGGGGCACATATGCATCCGGCATGCAGCCCACAAGGGCGTAGCCCCGCCTTCCAGCCGTGTCGCCTGGCAAACACAACCACCACTGGAGGCTAGCGCGCGCTTGGCGGGTTCCGCTCCTTGCAACCCCGCGCCCTCCAGCGTTCTCCAGTCAGCGCGAGGCGCCCCCGCGCCGCCCGCGCGACGTTGCTCCCTCCTGCCTCCACCGCGCACCTGACGCTCCCCAGCGACAGCACCGCCTCCAGCTGCTGGTAGGCCTTGCGCTGCTCCACCTGCTTGTTTTTGAGCCGCTCGATGAGCTCCAGCTCCAGTTGGGCCTGTGTGTGCGCGGAAGCGGACGGCATGGGCGGACAGGAGTCAGGGCTGGGCCGTGATGGGACGAGCCGGGACGGGGCTCTGTAGCACATGACACCGGGCTGCAATGAAAGCTGGTGGGCATGTGCCGAATCTTGCGCGCGGTGGCGGCCGGCTGCTGTGAAGGCAGCGCGCCGGCGGCGGGCTGGGAGCTGCCGTTACTGTCCGCGGGCATGCGTTGGGGTGTGGGATGCAGCATGCGGCAGAACGCACCAGGCGCTCGATCTCCTCCTCTTTCGCCATCTTGGCGTCGATCTCCTCCCTGAGCCTCCGCTCGTACTCCTCCTGGGCCTGCAGCGACACGCCGGTCGGGCAAAAGGCAGGCAAGGGTTGAGAGTCAGCCTCTCCACGGCGCGAGCTTTCGTGTGGGTCGGGCGGTGCACCCCTCACAACGCAGTGAGCATGCGCCAGGCCAGGGGCCCGGCCGTGGGCTCACCGCTGTGAGCTTCTGCAGCTTGAGCGTCTCGATTTTCCGGCGCGCATCCTCCTGCTGCTTGCGGATGTTGTCCTTCTGCTCCAGTGCCTCCTTGCGCGCCAGCAGCCGCGACTCAGCCAGCAGCCGCTCGATCTCGGCTGCGCGGCGCAGCGGCGGCAGCGGGCACGTTACGCACGGCACAACCTCGACCTCGACCTCACCCCGTCGGCGGTAGTGCCAGCCATGGACGGGCACGGCCATGGATGTGACTGCTGCTGCTGAAGGGTTTCTGTGCAGCACACAACCGTACTGGCGTCCAGCCCAGCGGCGGTGCGTGTTGGAGCCGGCGGTGCTGGTGCCACACCTCGCAGCCCCGACCCCGGCCTCGGACGGCCTGCTCCGCGCGCGTACCTCGCTCCTCCTTGGTCTTCTGGACCACCTCGAGCTTCTCCTGGTACACCCTGTTCTCCTGCTCTATCCGGTGGCGCAGCGCCTCCTCCTTCGCCTTCAGGTTGTCCAGCTTCTGCTCCTCCACCTGCTCCGCCTGCTCCCGCTGGCGCTGCTCCTTCTCAATCAGCTTCTGCTCATTCCGCTCTCGGAGCTTGATGATCTCCTTCGCTTTCTTCTTGGTTTCTGTAATTCGCTTCTGTGCGCGGTCCTCCTCCTTTTGCAGCTGCCGCACACGGTTGTACAACCGCAGCGCATCATCCTCAGCTGCTTTGCGAGCCCGCTTCTCAGCTAGGATGCTCCGCGCCATGTTATGCAGAGCGGGGTCCTCCATCGCGCCCCGCCCGTGCACTATATGGAAGTAGAGAAGACGGCTAAGCTGTACGGGCGCTTCGCCGACTGGTTAAGGGGCATAGGCTCGCCAGCACAATAAACTGTGGCGTCGCTTCTGCGAGGGTTGTTGTCTGTTGACGCGCTGCGTGTAGGTGATAGGTCTTCGTGTTGCTCTGCGGGTGGTGTGAGCACTGGGACGCGAAACGTGCGACAGTGCTTCGAGCGCGGAGTATGCCCCTCGGTCCTGGTCGCTGTATGCCCAAAACGCGCTGCTTGGAATGATGCTGCTTGTCACGGTAGTTTATCGTGTCTACGCACGCGACCACCTTGATTCCGCGCCGACCGACCCGTGGGCGCATCCACGTCGCCGGGGGGTGCGCCACCTTAAGCCCTTCGCGTACTTTCGCTTTCTTTCATTGCAGCCCTAATCTAAACCTGGCGTACACGTTCACAGCCATGGCGCCAGCCACAGCAAACACCCTTATCGTACGTCATGTCCGCTCGTGACTCTTGGCGCCACCCCGGCCGCCGCCGCCAGCGTCCTCTACCCGCAACGCCGCCGCTTCCAAGAACCCGCCAGACGAGGCCGCCGCCTCTGTCGTGCGAGCCCCGCCTCCCTCCGCCTCAGCTACGTTACCCATTCCCTTTCGCCCACCCTCCCCACCACCCAGCTCCGCGCCGCCTGCAGCCCATCCGCCCTGACCCTTGCGCACCGCCGCCACCTCTGCCCCGCCGCTCCCTGCCGCCACCTGGCCCCACCACAACTCCGCCGCGCCTTGCGTCCGGCCCAGCCCCGGCCCCGGGACCAGCGCCCCCGCCTGCCGCGGCTGCGGCGCCAGGGGCGGCATGGCCAAGGTGAAGAGGTTTCGCGAAGCGTTGGACCCCGAGGCGGACACACACAGCATCGAGCCGTCCAGGCTGACAGAGCACCTGGGGGGCACATGTAGACATGCAAGGAAGGGAGCCAGCGGTCAGGGCGGCCCGCCTGTTTGCAAACTTCCGTTGCGCCCTGCATCCGTTGCGCGAGTCATGCAGGCGAACGTCAGTATGCACGTGCATGTGCACGTGCGCAACATGGGCAGCGCATGCAAAGCGGAGCGAGCGGCCTGCGGCGCCACCCACCATCGGGACCAGGCCTTGCTGGTGATGGTGACCAGAGAGCCGTCGCCCAGCGGCGCCGCCGCGCCAAACGGCCAGCCCAGCCGTGGCAGCCGTAGCCGGCCCCGCAGCCACCCTGCTGCCCCTCTGTCATCACCGCCGTCCTCCTCCTCGTCCGCGCTGGGGTCCGTGTCCACCTCTAGGCCGCCGCTTTTACCAGCGCCGCCAGCGGTCGCCGCGCTGTCGGCGCCGAGCCCGCAGGCTGCTGCAGACACTGGACCCTCGGCTGTTGCGGGCTCGTCCGGGCCGTCGCCCAGGCCCACTGCCAGCCCGTCCGGGGACATCTCGGTCCCCAGCGCTGCCAGGAACCGCCCCAGCAGACCCTCACGCCCTGCCACGGCGCCGGCACCGCCCGCGCCGTTCAGGTCCGGCGGCTGGGCGGCGGCGCCACCGCCGCACGGGCCGTTGACGGCGTGCGCCGCTATCTTGACGTCGTACAGCTGGAACCAGCACTCGGCGGGCACGGTGGCGGCGGGCGCCGGCGGCGGCGCGCACAGCAGCAGGTGCGGCGAGGAGGTGGCGGCGCAGCAGCGCTGCTGGTAGGACCCCACGAGCCCCTGCGCAAACGTGGACAGGCCTGCGGCAGGTACGGGAAAAACCTTGACACAGGGCCGCACTCGTGGTGTGCGGCACCGGCGAGCCCCGACCGCTAGGCGCCTGTGCTCTGCTGAAGCTGCGTTGCGGCCCAAGCCACACACGAGAGGCAGGCGAGCCTCACCAACCACCACGCCGGCCTCCAGGGCCGATCCGGGTGTCTGCAGCACAACGTCCAGGCGGGGGCTGCGGCCCTCCTGCAAAGGGCAGCAGCGTGGGCCGAACGGAGGCTGTCAGCTCCCAGCTCGCGTGCAGGCGGGGGCGGAGCGACGACGGACACAGAGGCCTGCAAGCCGCTCGGTCGCACCCCACCCGCTGGTCCCCACCTCGTCGCCGGGCTTGCAGCTGACGTCGGGCGGCCCCTTCTGGCCGGGCTGGCGCACGCCGCAGGGCGAGCCGGTCAGCAGCGAGGTGAGGCTGGATCCGGGGTACGACAGCGTCTGCAGCTGGAACTTGTATCCGGTCCAGCCGGGGGCGTCCAGGTGGCACGACACCACGGCGCTGAGGCCGGACACGTCTGGGGGCCGGGCGATGGGGCGCGGCAGGGCAGCGCGAGGCTTCTCGAGCTCAAGGTGCGGGTTCAAGGTGCAACCTAGCTAGACGTCCAGCGTGCCTGCATCACAATCGCTGAGTTGCGACAGCCCGTCGCCCCCTTCACGAAGGCTTGAGCAGCGAAAGCAAGGGCCGGAAACCGGCCGAAATCCATCGTGCGCACTGGGGTTGAGGTGCGGCGTCACGCGCTCAGCGGTGGGCAGGGGCAGGGCAGGCAGCTGCCGTGGGCCAGACCGCGCGCCGTACGGCGTGCCGCACTGCCGCACCCGCCAGCGTGCAGTACTTGTCGCCCTCCATCAGGTATATCCACTCCTTGGTGAGATCCACCTGCTCGCCGTCCTTGAGATCCGATTTTTGAATCCGGAACGCCACCGACGACGGCTGCGCCACTACGCACGACACCGCCGCCGGCGGCAGGTCCATCAGCCCGCCGCCCGCCATCGCCTCCGCCGCCGCCGCTGCTCCGCCAACGCCAGCAGCGCCGACGTCCGAGCCCACTGCGGCACCGACGCTGCACCATCGGCAAACCCAGTGCCACGGCGCTGCGCTTCCGTCGCAGGCTCCGCCAGGACTCGACGGCGCCGATCCGGGCAGCAGTTGCTTCAGGGCCGTGGCCAGCGCCTCGGCGAGCCGCAGGATGGCACACGCGGCCGCGCGGAGCGGCGCCGTCCGCATGACGGTTGGCGCCTGCGGCGCTGCTGCCGCCGGCGCCGCGGCCCGCATCGCCGGCGGCGAGCCGCACAGGCCGGCGGCGCGGGACAGCAGCAGCAGCGGCTGCCCAGTGGTCAGGAGGATGGGCCCGGACACGTCTCGGATGCCCAGGGGTCCGTGCGGCGCCTCGCCTGGTGCTGCCACGGTGGCGGCCGCCTGGGGCTCCGCGGCGGTGGCACGGCGCCGCAGCACCAGCGGCTGCACCGCAGCCAGATGACTGTGGACGGCAGCGTCAGCGTCGGAGGAGTCCTGGCGGGGCTGCTGGGTGGCGGGCTCGGGTTCTGGGAGGGTGGCCCGGCCTGGGAGGCCTTCCGCAGCCCCGCTCAGTAGCAGCCGAGCAGTGGCGACGGACGCGGCCATGCCACCCGCAGCGCCTGACGCAGACCGGCCTGCTGCCGACAGCTGCTCGGCGCCGGGGAGAGGTTGTGCCTGGCCTACGTCACTGCCGTCGCTGTCAAGTGTGGCTGCTGCTGTTGTGGGCAGCAGCAGCGCGAACTGGCTGTCGTACTGCGGGGCCTTGAAGGCGCACGAGATGGCAAGGCCGTAGCCGCCCGCGGCCGGCGGAAAGGGCACGAGGCCGCAGTAGCCCTTGCTGGTTTTGAGCGAAAAGTACCACTCTGCGAGGGGGGGCGTGTGTGCACGGGGAGGGCGAGTGAGGGCAGGTCACGGCGTGCGTGTGGGCTTGTTGGGGAGAGCCGGGACTGGAGCGCACCTGACACGGGCAGGCCGAGGCCTGGCGAGGGGCCGTTGGCCTGCAGCTGTGACTTCGCTGACGCGATGGGATTGCTGCCGTCGTGCGGGACTAAGCTCTGGCTGCTCGCTCCAAGCGAAATGACGCCATGCACCGCGCTGACAGCCAGCAGCAAGCGGGCGAGCGCCGGCAGTTTCATCTGAACTGTGCTACCGCATACTATGGTGTAAGGTGTGGAGACGTGTTGAGACTGAGGTAAGCTGAGCACACAGCTGCGGGAATCGCGTGCGTGCCGCAAGCCTGCGCCGAGGTCGGTGAGCCCAACTTTAATATAACGTCGACGCTGTGCATGGGAAATGCGTGAGGACACGCCACGTCATGTCACAGTGTGCGATTCCTCCCGGCGCTTAACCCGCCGACTCCGCCGATTCCCCTGGCCGCGAGGTAGAATCCCACACAATGCTTTCGTTACAACGTTACATGTGCACACTGCCCCCAAACATGCAGCTAGGTCGCATGTTGGAGTTGTCCGGAATAGAGCATGCAAGGCAAAGTGGTCTCGGAGAACGGAAGCCGCCAACGCGGCAGCAACCACACGCCGTCCACTAGAGCCGCACACCAGCCGCCACACATGTCGGGGATCGCCCCCGTCCTCCTCACACCATGGTCTCCGCCTCATCCTATGGCCCCTGGCCCTTCGCACTCCAGACCAAGTAAAGGAGGCAACTCGGTTCCCTCCCCACCACCGCCTGATACCGCCCCACCCCAACATACAGTGGAGGCGTCTAGTCACTCGGCTCTGCACGCAGCGCCGACGGTTGCAGGCAGCGACGGCAGCGACAGCGCGCCACAAAAGCTCCATAAAACACCGCCCACCTCGCCACCTCAGCTCGGCTCGGGGCAGCGCCACCGCCGTCCGATCCAACTCCGCGCCGTGCCTCCTCGGCACCCCAACCTGCAACGAGCCAGTTGCTCGGGGCGGCCGCGCGCCGCCTCCTGGGCCCCAGCCAAACCGACACACCTTGGTCAAAACTTCCACCCGCCCCACATCGCAGCACCGCTCACGCCACAGCCGTCCCCCGTGCCTGCTTTGCCCGTCACAGCACAACTGGAACGCCCGGCAAGCCCGGATGGCGCCTGCTGGCGCCATTCCCCCAAGCCCCGGCCGCCGCCTTTCACGGCAGGCTGCTGTTGCCCACCCAGGCGCCCAGTGTGCGGCATTCATGCCCTACGTCAGGATCCTCCTGCAGTCGTATCAGCTACCTGTAGCCCCATATGCCCCGGCTTCAACCAAACGATGCCCCATTGGGTAGCGGCGCGTTGCCGCCCCCAGCTGCACGCCCGCCCCCTGCTGCAATCCATGCTGCATGCCGAGACAGCGGGCCCCAGCCTCCGTGCACGCTGCTTGCAGCTGGGCGCTCTGCCCAGCCAGCCGCCAGGCGCTCAGGCGCCAGCCACAGCGCCCTCCATGGCTCCTCCATGGCTCCTCCATGGCTCCTCCATGGCTCCGCCAGCCTCCGGCCGCTTAGAAGTCCACGTCCGTGGTAAAGACATACTCGTTGGGGTCGCGCGTGGACTGCGCCTTGCCGGCGCCCAGCACGCCGGCGCGCTGGTACTCGCCCACACGGCGCTCGAAGAAGTTGGCCTTGCCCTGCCAGGGGACACGAGGGCGGAGAGGACGAGGTGAGGTGCGAAGGTCGAGTAGGCGGAGGGCAGTGGCGAGCGTTGAGGGGCAGCGCGAAGGCCACAGGATCGCTCGGACTCGCCAGGCTGATGCTGCCAGCCGCTGCGTGTGCCGCTGGTCCGTCGCTCCTGCGCGTCCCTGCCCCCATGCGGGACACAAGCCCGCAGAGCAGCACCAGAGCAGCAGAGCGCCGCCGCCACAGCGAACCCCTGCGCCTGCAGGAGGCTCCGAGATCACCCCCACCTGCAGGCTAATCATCTCCATCCAGTCGAACGGGTTGCGCGCGTTGTAGTGCCGGGCATAGCCCAGCGACTGCAGCAGCCGGTCCGCCACGAACCTAGGTGGTGCAGCGGGGCGGCAGCGCAGGGGCGGGCGTTGGCGCAGCGCATCGACAGGCACGGACGGGCTCGGCACCCGCGGGCCCTTCACGGAGCCACATGCGCATCGCTAGAGCACACGACAGCTGCAGCGTGCAGCCCCTTGGTCTCGCACGCCACCGCTGCCAGCACATCGACCCAGCCCCCCACCGCCCGCTGCGGCTCGGACATTGCAAAACAGCAAGCCCAACCCAAACTCGCCGCACCTGATGTACTCGCGCATCAGGTCTGCGTTCATGCCCAGCAGCTCGCACGACAGCGCCTCAGTGCAGAACTCGTCCTCCAGCTGCACCGCCTCCGTCACGATCTTGGGGCACGGAGGAAGGGAGGGCAGGGCAGGGTGATGGGCACGGCGCGAATGCGTGCCAGTGGCGGGACGAGGCAGGGATGAGGTGTGCAGGCGCCATAGCCGGGCCGAGGCGGACGTGCAGCCCAGCCCGAGCCGGAGCCCGGCGCACCTGCACCACGCGCTCCTCGCTCAGGCGGTGCTTGAGGTGCTTGTACAGGCAGCAGGCAAAGTCGCAGTGCAGGCCCTCGTCGCGGCTGATGAGTACGTTGGAAAACGACAGGCCGGGCATGAGGCCGCGCTTCTTGAGCCAGAAGATGGAGCAGAAGCTGTGGGGATGGAGAGGGGCGGGGTTGTGGCAGGGGCAGGTTACGGCATTTCGGCGGGCCGGCGCACGGGACCGGACCGGACGAGGCAGGCAGCGGCCGGAGGAGCGGTCGGGGTCATCGCGAGCCCACTGTGCGGAAGCCGTTGCAGAGTGCAGACGCTCCGCCTCACCTGCCGGAGAAGTGGATCCCCTCCACACAAGCAAAGGCCACCAGGCGCTCCGCAAAGCAGTTGCTGCTGCTGATCCAGCGCATCGCCCACTCGGCCTTCTTGCCCACGGTGGGGATGGTGTGGATGGCGTCGAACAGCCGCAAGCGCTCCTGGATGAGTGGCAGGTTGAAGGTAAGCGGCGGTGAGCGCAGCGGCAGCACGGATGTGCGCGGTGGTACACATATGCCGACGGGGCCGGGATTCGCGACAGCGAGACGCGATCGCGAGCTGGGTATCTGCACGACAGGGCTCCGGTCAAGGGCGCGAGGGCCGGATGCGTCCGTGTCCGTCGATGCGGGCGTCACCCCGAAGGGCCAGCGTCGGCAGCGTCGGACGTTGTCGGTCGTGTGTCGCGCGAGCGTGTCGTGTGTAGCGGCGGGGGCATGAGGGCCCGATATCGACAGAGGCACGACGGCCCGATAGTGGCGGCGGCACGCGGGCCCGATAGCGGCGGAGGCACGACGGCCCGATAGCGGCGGAGGCGCGACGGCCCGATAGCGGCGGAGGCACGAGGGCCCGACAGCGGCGGAGGCACGACGGCCCGATAGCGGCGGAGGCACGAGGGCCCGATAGCGGCGGAGGCACGACGGCCCGAGCGCGGCGGAGGCACGAGGGCCCCGTGGCGCAGTGCCCGGCAGTGCCCGGCAGGGCCAAGGTCGAGGGCACAAGGCCGTACGCAGTCGATGATCACCGGCTGTCTGGATGCGATGCTTGGCAGTCAAAGGTCGCTGTCCCAGCGAGGGACAATTCTGCCTCAGGCCGGCACTGCCCCGGCCACACCACCACCCAAGCTCTCGCCCCGGAGTGGCTCGTTCTCGGGCGGCAGCCATGCCTGGGCGCCCTTGGGGCAGGGCGCCCGTGGACCGCCGCCCGTCTGTGAGCTGAGGCTAGGAGTCTGGCGTCGCTTCGCTCGGGGGTTAGCTCGAGGGGTTCGCTCAGCAACCAGCCACATGCCGTCAGCCGCCGTTGCCGTTGGCACTGCTAGGAACCGCCGCGGCAGGCAGGCAGGCTCCCCACGATGGCGGCCTACACGGGGCCATCCCCTTGCCGCCTCGGCCTTAGCACGACAGCGCAGCACATCGCGGCGCACCTCGGAGTCGCGCACGTAGTGGTCGAGCAGCACAGAGTACATCTCGCTGTGCACGTTCTCCATAGCAATCTGGAAGCCGTAAAACGCGCGCGCCTCGGGCACCTGCGCGACAAGCGAAAGACACACACGCGCATTCAGTACATTGGCGAGCCTCCTTCCATGGCATTCGGGCCTGCAAGGAGCCCGAATCGCACAGCCCGGAGAAAAAACGCGCGGGTGGCCTGGAAGGCGTGGTGCCAGGGGCCCGAGCGTGAAAAGGCGGCGTCCGGGTGCGTACGGGTACGGGTGCCCACCTGCACGTCCGTCATGAAGCGAGCCGCCAGGTTCTCCATGACGATGCCGTCGCTCGCCGCAAAGAAGGCGAGCACATACTTGATGAAGTGCTGCTCCTCGGCTGCGGTTGGGCGGTTGGGATGGACGTAAGGGCGAGCGTGCCGGGTTAGGCGTGCCGGGCAGGCGAACAGGTGACGGGGAAAACTGAGCAAGCCGACAGGGCGCTTCTGAGGGCCAGCTTGGGGCTCATGGGTAGGCTTGACCAGTGAGGCTGGGTGCGTACACATGAGAGGGGCGTAGAGGGGTGGGTTTGCGCGGCTGGGCTGCGAGGGCGAGCCTCACGTTTGAGCTTGTTCCAGTCAAAGAGGTCTCCCGTGAAGTCGACCTCCTCTACCGTCCAGAACGAGGCCACGCCCTGCTTGTAGTATTCCCACAGGTCGGGGTACCTGCGGCGACCATAGGTGGGCGGTAGCTGAGCGGCCGTGAGACGTCCGTGAACGTAACTGCGGGTCACGTCACATAACCGGGCCGCTGCCGGCCCTTGTCGTGGCAAAGCAGCAATGCGTGAACGCCGTTGTGGGGCGTTCAGGTGGAAGTGTTCAAGGGGTTTTTCGCGGCCTGCCAGCTCCTGCGCCATCGACCCCGGAGGACCCACCGGACAGGGAAGAGCGTGAAGCGTCCAGGGTTGTCTCGCAGAATGTCCTCGTCCATATCCGTGATGCTATACGTGGGCTCAGCGGGCAGCGTGGCGCACTCTGCGGGCGCCGAGCTCGCGGGCGCGGGCTCTTCCGTCTCAGCTGTTCTCCCAGCCATGCTTGCCGCTTTCCGCTCGGCACGCATATCCTTCACGGATGAAGGCTCTGGCTCGTTCTCGCGAGGCGGCGTGCCGGGCGAAAGCGTGGACGCGGGTGCGGGCGGCGGCATCCCATCGCTCTCCTTCGGCCCTGGCAGGGCCTCTAGAAGCGAATCCAGCTGAAACGTTCCTGCTGCTCGTGGCGTGCATGCGTCCGCTGTTAGTGCTTCGTCAGAAGCCCCGAAAGCCGACCCAGCGTCCTCGCTGCCTCGCCGAGGCGTTGTCCCTCGCGAAGATGAGCATGCTTGCGACGCCAGGTCTGGTGAAGACCCTGCATCGCTGGACGAGTCTGCTAGTTGCGATGGCGGGGCTCGAATGCCCGCGGCGTCCTCCTTGGCGCACACGGACCAGCGGTTTGGTTCCATAGATGAGAAGCAGCCGAAAGGAGGGGCGAGGACCTCCGCCTCAGCCATAGTGCAGCGTTGTGCTGAGCGCGCTGTGGAGTTTGTGACGCGAGCGAGGCGGCGCTATAAGTATGTCGCGTCGTGTGTGTGCGCTGCAGCAACTGGCAAAGACTCGATACCGATGTATGGGCGCCTCCCTTTGTGCCGGCGCCGCCTCGCCTTCCTCTCCACAATTGGCTGGCCGGACACCAACCCTGTTTCAAACCCGCTCTCACACCCCCGTCGCAGGCGTTGCGGATCGATGATACACAGAGCAAGCAATTGCACGGCTGTGGGAGAGGCTGTGCACCAGCAGCGACAGCTCGGGGACTACTTTGGGAGCGTGTCGCGGCTCTGACCACAGCACCGAAGTCCTGGGCCACGCCCTGCCAACGTCAGCGGACCCATGCAGGCCTTCGGGCACCAGGAGCTTGGCCCTTCGGGCACCCGAGGCATACACCGCAGCCCCACCCAGCCTGGCGTGGTGCGCGCTTCTTTGCAGCCATGCGGTACCAGGTCATGTCCAAGAGTCCTCCTGGCCATGTCACGATGTCAGGTCGTGTCAGGTCCGGCTTCCTACAGCGTGCCTAGCAGCCGCAACGCCCGCCCGTATAGCTGCAGGCCACCGTGCTGCCTTCGCAGATTCCTTCTCTGACCAACCGCTGTTCCTAGCTCGCCGCCCAGACACCGCGCCATAGCCCGAAGACCATGCCCTGGTTCCGACCTCCGACCGCACCGAAGCCCTGGTGCACATCATCACAATCCATACATCGTCCAGGGCCCAGACCGCCCCATGCGCAGTCGGCGCCAGCTAGCCTTCTACGCGCCTGCCGCGCCACTGGAGCCTCCGGCCGCCGCAGCCACCCCCGACCCAGCCTGCCCCACAGGGCCCCACTCATGGAGCAGCACAACCGCCTCGCGTCCCCAGCACACAGCAAGCACCCACAATCTCGCCTCTGGCGCCACTGATCGGACCTCGCCCAAGCCTGCCGGCCGCTGCCACCGGCCAGCCACCACAACAGGCTGACGTGCTGTGTGGTGTCAATGCCCACGTCCACCTGTCGCTGCCGCCAGCCGACCACCAGGTTACCGCATCCGTCCGCTGTCGGCGCCATACCCGGGCATGCGGCTCCACGCCCACACCCCTAATTGGTCGGACTTCACTCACGTCCGCCGACCGCCGCCACCGGCCAGCCTCTGCAACACAACACACAGGCCCGGCTGTCAGCCAGCACCTACCCCAAACCTCCCTTGCCCTCCCTTCCCCAGTCCCCGCCCCTCCCCCTCAGCTGTCAAACTGCTGCCGCAGCACCATCTCCGCCTCGCTCTTCCAGTGCGAATGCGTGCTCTGCCCCTTTTCGCGCTTGCTCTTCTCCTTGTCCTTGCGGTCTGCGTTCTTGCGCGGCAGCTGCGCCGCGCCCACGCCCCGGTCCAGGAAGTCGGCCACGGGCATGGGCTTGGTGGGGCCGCTGGGCGCCTTGCCGTCCACCTTGCCACCCATCATGGCAATCTGTGGGCCGGGGCAGGTTGCAGGCGGCATGGGGCCGGGGTCGCGGCAGGGGGGTCATATGACGGGCAAGGAAGGCAATAGGGCATCAAGAAGAGGGCAGGAGAAACCTGCAAGTGCAGCAGCGGGGAATAGCCGGCAGGGCGGCGTGCGGCTCCGTTGGCAAATGGTGTGTGGGAGCCGAGAGCATGGGTATGGAGGGCAAAGGGCACGGGCCACGGCACACGCCCTTGCCGCCCGTCACAGCGGTCTGCATGGCAGCAGGCCGGGTGGGGGCGTGCCCGCTACCCAACGCCCCAGTGCTTGCATGTGCGGCGGTGTCGGCCCCGCCACCTGGCCAGCACGGCCGAGCGCCGCATGCCCACGTGCCTTCGTCAATCAACTCAAGGCGCCCAGCCCAACCCTGCGGCCGCAAGGGGCCGGCGTGCCGCACCTGGGCCGCTGTGTACGACTGGGTCGCCTCCGGCCCGTCCTCCGTCTTGTACCGCTTGGCGCGGCTCTCCACCACGGCCCCCGCCGGCGCATCGCGCTTGTCGCCAAACACGCTTTGCCTGTGTGGCGGCAGCAGGTCGATGCGGTGAGCGTCAGGGCATAGGGGGAGGGGGTGCGCACGCACGGGGTTTTGCGGGCGCTGGGCTGTGCGCAGTGTCCGGGAAGTGGCTGGCACATGCGGCCGCAGCGCAGGGGCGTCACGCCGCAGCGGCCGACCCACTTCTCCTGCCCCTTGAGCGGTGGCGCCAGCTTGGAGACGTCGAAGTCCCGGCCGCGCTCCTGCCAGACCTTGCCCGGCGCGGGCCCGGCCGACGCGACCTCGTCCGGCAGGCCGTGCGTGGCTGCCATGGCCAGCGGGCGGATGGCCTCCGGGTCCAGGAATGTGGGAGGCCGGTCCACCTGCGACCGCGCGTGTTGCGTGGCAGGGGGACGGCGCGGAGGTGAGGCATTGCCGTGCTACGACAGCAGCCGGGCTCTGTATGCAGAGGAGGCGAGGCCTCGCCTCGCCTGCCGCTCTCAGAGGCCGAGCACCCCGCTTCGCCCGGCACACGCTGGACACCGCCTGCCACTGGCGAAGCACTTGGTGCTGGCATAGTAGCGACGTGCAGAGGCTGCGGCCAACGTGTGGCCGAGCGCTCACCGCGTCGAGCACGTCTAGCGCTGATGGCAGCAGCCCCGGTTTGGGCGCTTGCCGGCCGGACGTCACCGCCGGCTTTCCATAGTCCCGTAAACGTGCGGCCGCTTCCGCGGCTCTCAGGTCAGCGCTATCCACGCTGCGAGGGGTCAGCGGGCAGCGCGAGCGGTCCGTTGAAGACGGCCGGGCCTGGCACACCAGCGTGCCGAGGGTGAGTTGCTCGGCCAGCCGACCCGCTGTTCGCCACAGCCCACCTCTCGTCGCTCGACACGTCACTGTCGCTGTCGTAGGCATGTGCTTGTTGTCGCGCGGGGGCCTGCGCGGGTACGCTCTGAACCGGGGAAGCCGTGCCGGCATTCTCGCCGTCCTCGTCGCTACCGCTGCCGTAACCGCCTAGAAGGTCCATCGCTAAGTGCTCGTGTGTGTATGGGCGGGGTCAAACTGCCGTGTCCTCAGTTCGCCCACATGGTAAGAGTCAGAGTCTTTGGCAGCCAGATGCACATCCTGTCGCGGCATACAATACATGCGATAGCCTTTCCGTTATCCATGGTGGGGCTCATCACTTGATTTTCTTGAGAAACGTAGAGGAGTTACTGAAGCATCAGCATGTCACGCCCCACTGTGTCCAGGCATCGCCCTCGCATCGCAATGCGTAGACACTATTAGTTGTTGACCTTGGTATTGGCTTACAGTTGCGGCGCCGAAGGTCAGCTCGACGTCCATTTGGCATCTCCGCCAGCAAGTCCCACGCCTCACGCAGCAGCTGACCCCAGGGCCCTGTGCGTGGCGGAGGGACCTGTAAGATATGTGGCGCCTCGCTGGACAGCTTCCTGCGGGGCACACAGCCCGCAGCCGTAGCCTCGGGTTACGGCAAGGAAGCCCTGCCGGCACTGCCGCGCTGCCCGCCCCGCGCAAAGGCAGCGCCCTGCCGCTGCCGCTGGGCTTCAGCGGCAGCTTAGCGCTCTCACCGCGGCGAACTGCAGCGGTCGCTGCTGCCGCAGCCGCAAAGGACGCCGCGCCCAGCATCGTTACGTACACGGTGCAGAAGGGCGAGGCGCTGTGGGACGTTGCCATCCAGCACGGCGTGTCAATGCGGACCATCAAGGAGCTCAACAAGCTCACCGGGGCAGAGCCGCCACTGGTGGAGGGTCAGCAGCTGCTGGTGCCGGCCTCGGGGCTGACGCAGGTGGCGGCCGCCGACGCGGCGCCGCCGGCCGAGGCCATGGGCTCCGTCCCCGCGCGCGGGCTGTGGGGTGAGTCCCCGCCACGAAATCGCAGCGCCCCTTGCTGCCTGCCGGTCCTTGATATGGGCATGTGCTCACCACGCGATGACACGGAGGTGTGGGCTGGGCATGGCCCAGCCAGCAGCGCCCTCTGCGCTGCGCTGCGCCATCCGCACAACACTCCACCCCGCATGCACACCGCGCCTCCTGCGCCCCCCGCTCCACCAGAGCTACCGGCCCCTGCCTCGCACCCGCGCCCACGTCCTCGACCCTCGCTCATCCGCCCCTTCATCCCTTCGCCTCCCCTGCAGTCGGCTCCGAGTACGTGCGGCTCGCCAGCGTGTGGGAGGCGCGGCAGCTGTACCTGCAGCAGTGCGACCGCGGCAACAGCCAGAACACGCTGCTGGTGCTGTACGCGCCCTGGTGCCCGCACTGCCGCGACATGGAGGACGAGGTGCGGCTGCGGCCAAAAGGCCCGTGGGCCCCGTGGGCCCCTGGCCTAGGGCAGAGGTCCTCTCGCGGGTGGCCGGAGTGCTTGTGCCCGCTGGCACGGACCGCATTCCCCGACCCACATCGCCCGCCGTCCTCTGCACCCCGACCCACATGCCGTGACCCTCCCTCTCCCGCCCCGACCCACATGCCGTGGCCCGCAACTCCCGCCCCGCCCCGCCCCGCCCCGCCCGCCCGACCCACATCGCGCCGCACCGCAGCTGGAGCGGCTGGCGGAGGGCATGTCGCACGTGCCCGCCGTCCGAGTGGTGGCTGTAAACTGCGACAGCGCCGAGGGCCGCATGTTTGCGCGGGAGGTGTTGGGCGTGGCCTACTACCCCTCGGTGGTGGCCTTCCCGCAGCACAGCCGCACCTTCTACAAGTACAAGGGCCGCGCGCGCGACGCCGAGAGCCTGCTGCGCTTCCTCAACATGACCTGCTGCGCGCGCGAGGACGCCATGTGGTCTATGGGCCCCGCGACCGGCGGCGCGGCCAGCCGCGCGGCGACAACGTTGATCAGCGACAAGGTGGGGCGGGTCAGGGAGATGGACTGGGCGGCGGATCGCAGATGGCAGTGCGGGCTGCGAAGGTGTTGCAGGTGCACTCAGCAGCGGGGCTTTGGAAGGGCAGGGGCCAGAAAGAGGCAGGGGAAAAGGGAGGGCGGCGGGCGTGCAGCGGGCGTGTGCGGCTGGTCGCGCGGTCGGAGGTACCCCTGCCGTAGACGTGTCCGGAGCTGGGCGGGACTGAGCAGCCCCGCAGCAGGGCTCGCCTCCTCCCAACCCCATCCCGCACTCGCCTCCCACCGTGCGCCGCCACCGCAGTGGGCCAAGGCGCTGCCGCTGGGCACCTCGCCCGCCGCCATGGCCGCCGCGCTGGGCGCGCTGGCCATCGTGGCCTTTGGCGGCGTCGCGCTGGCGGCGGCCGTGCGCCGCGGTGCCGCCGGCGGCGACGCTGCCGCGGTTGCGGAGCTGGACAGCAGCCTGGGCCGCATGGCGGGGCTCATGGCGCGGGCCGTGCGCACCCGGCTGGCGCTCATGCTGGGCCTGCTGCGCCCCGACCAGGCCGAGGCGGCGGCGGCGGCGGCGGTGGTGGAAGGGGCGGCGGTGAAGGAGGCGGTGGTGCAGGAGGCGGTGGTGCACGCGCCGGCCAAGGCCGAGCCCGTGCCGAGCCCGGCGGTGGTGGCGGCGGCTGCGGCGCTGGACAGTACGCGTGTGCGGGCTGAGCGCGTGGCTGCGGCGGAGCCGGCTGCCACCGGCAGCGGCGCCGTCGGCGGCAACGGCAACGGCAACGGCCACGTGGGCATGGGCCGGGCGCTGACGGCGGAGGAGCGGCAGAAGCTGACGCGGCTGACGGATGACGAGCTGATTGCGCTGGTGAACAGCGACCCCGACCTTGACAAGGTGCTGTCGAGGCTGCTGGGAGACAAGTGAGGGCGGAGTCTTGGGGCGTGGCGCGCGAGAGGATGAGAGGGCACGGGGGAAGGCATTGGAGGCAGGAGCGTGCGCTACGGCGCGAGGCGGGGAGGCTCTGAGGGACGGCTTGCTTTGCAGAGAGCCGGGCGCGGGTGGGCGCGGGCGCCTCGCCAGGGCGCGGGTGGGCGCGGGCGCCTCGCCAGGGCGCGGGCGAGGAGAAATAAGCGCGCAAGGGCTGCGTGGGCGCTACAACAAGCACCGGGTAACTTTCGATTGATCAAGGGCGTGCGGGACGAGAGTGGGTCCCAGACTCTGCGGTGCCGGTGCTGGCTCGACTGTTGACGTCATGGACCTGCCGCCGGCGCGTCCGTGCCGGCAAGCCGATGAGATGCGATCCAATGGCGCTGACGTACTAGATTACAAGACTGGCAGCATGACAACATGCCAGCATGCGAGACGTGCATGGAGTCTTCATCACCCTTGCACACCCATTGTCACCACTGTAACCAGCTCGGCGTGCGCTGCCCCACCGGCACCGCAGAGTCCCCACCGCCGCGCCATGCGCGCGACACCTCCGCAGCGCCCCTCGGCCCATCCCGCCACCTCCGTCACCAGCCCTCAGCTGCGCCCCCACACCTCGCTCTAGAGTCCAGACCTGGTGGGCCCGCTCTGGGCCTAGTTGGGGAGGCCGCAGGCGACGCCTCACGGCACCTCCGCCAGCAGCCTCAGGCTGCACACCGCGTCGTGGCTCGCAAGGCAGCGCTCCAGGCCCGCCGCCCGCAGCCGTCCCGCGCGGGTCCACATGGAGCGGAAGGCGGCCAGGTTGACGGCCGCCTCCGCCACGGGGTCCTCGTTGAGCGGAAAGGTGTCGAAGAAGACGTGCGGCAGGCCGGTGGGGCAGGCGGGCGAGGACGAGTAGCGCCCTGCGTGGCCGGGGGCCAGCTTGTACCTGCGGCAAGGAGGCGGCGGGGCGAGCGGGGGCTTGCGTGTGACGGCGCAGGCGGTGCTGAAGATGACCCTGATGCGTGACGACCCCCTTGCCACCAGCCCAATGTGTAGCTACATTCCAAGCCGAACCCGCATTCTTTTGGGCTCCGACAGCCATTGACACCTGGCGCCGCGGCCGCCCGTTGGGCAGTGGCGGTGGGGACTCCGGCGCCGTGCTGCCGCGCGCACCCCACGCAGCCAACCACGCCGGCCCCAAACCCGCGTGCGCATCCGAGCTGGCAAACCAGCGCCCCTGCACCCCCTGCCGTCCCAGCCCCCCCCCACCCGCAGCCTCCCAAACCCGCCCTCCCACAAGCCCCCACGCACCGCATGCCGTACGCCAGCTCCAGCGCCCTCACACCCCACCTGGTGCCGCAACGCAACCGCAACCCAAGCGCAAACCGACACGCCCTCCCATCCCATACCCCAACCGCCCCAACCCTGTGCGGCTCCTCACCTCATGCCGTACACCAGCTCCAGCGCCCCCGCGCCGTGCACCGAGCCAAACACCAGCCCGTCCTCGCCGCCCGGCCGGTCGTGCATGTCGTTCAGGTGCAGCCCGAACAGCCGCCCCGCGGCCGCCACCTGACCCAGCGACTGGCCGGGAGTCTCGCCCGCCATCAGCATGTGGCCCACGTCCAGTGTGAGGCCCAGGTTGGGGCGGGCGGCCTCCTGCCGGAGGAAGCGTGAGGAGAGGGGAGGGGCTTGTGGAGAGGGGCTTGCGGGGAGGGGCTTGCGGGGGGCGGGGGACGGCTGAGCGGATCGTGGGCGGTCGTGTTGGGGAAGGGTGCTGTGGTTCGCAGGACGGGCGAGATTGCGGCCCCACCTGCACGAAGGCCAGCGCGGAGGCGGTGTTGGGCAGGCTGCAGCAAGCGAGGGCAGCAGGAGCGGGGGCATTGGAAGGTCAGCGGGGCGTGAGCGAGGCACCCTAGCGTGCAGGAGGGGCGCCCTGATACCCTGGCCGCCGAGGCCCGTACAGGGCAGGGCTCGCGCGGCTGCAGCTTGCTGCCGCTGCCGCGGCCTGCACGACCAGGGCTGACGCGGCGAGTGCATGCCCCTTGCATGCCCCTTGCGTTGCCTCGGCGCCCCGCCCGGCGTCCCCCCCAGGGCGACCCACAACGCGTAGCGGCTGGAGGGGTCCGTGGGCTTGGGCTCCATGGACACAGCCACGCCCAGGGCGGCGCACGCGTCCGCCAGCCGCCGGTAGCTGTCGAGCGCAGCCGCCCAGGCGGCGGCGTAGTCGGCCTGCAGGTTGTAGTCTGGGGGGCGAGGAAGGAGGCCGGCCATCATCGGGGGTGGGTGACAAGAAGCAAGATGCGGGTTGCCGGCGCTGGCCTTAGCAGGGTGTCAACAGCAGCCGGCAAGACGTTGCACCAAAGCAGCAGCGCCGCTCACCGTAGCCATCGTATGCGGACCACACCACCAAATGGCCTCCCGCGCTGCTGCCGCAGCCGTTCCCAGCGGCGCCGGCGTGGGCCGCGGCGTCCGCGGCCGCCAGCTGCGCGGCCCAGGAGCAGCCCTCGGCCGCCAGCGCCAGCGCCTCCTCGCGCAGCGTGGCGTTGGGGTTGGTGAAGGCGCCGGCGCGGAACGCGGCCGGGAAGCGCATTGCCACGCCGCCGGCGCGCAGCCCCGCCGCGGCCAGCGTCTGCTGCACCTGCGGCATGGGTGGGGTCGGCGGCGGCGACCACGTGTGCTTGCAGCTCAAGATGCAGTCCGCCATCTCGAGCAGCCTTCACATCCGCAGCGTTCGTGCGGCACAACCTAGCGCCCCCAGCACAGCTAGCAGCCCTCCGCAGGATAGGGCAGCAGCTGCGAACGCAATGCAACCTATCGCCAGCGTCAGCAGCTAGGGTGCATCGTACCTGCTGCACCGACAGGCCCCGTAGGTGCTCCGGGTAGTTGAAATAGACCACGTCCAACCCGCGCGTCGCTCCGGGGCCGCCGCAGCCGCCCGCCGCCACCAGCCCCTGCCGTAGCACCCAGCCCAGCGGCTCGTTGCCGCTGGGCACCTCCCACAGCGGCCCGCTGCCGCTAGCGGGGCCCCCGGCTCCCAGCAGGTCGCGCCGCGCCCTCATCGAGTTGAGGCGCGCGCCAGAGGCAAAGGGCGGGCAGGCGTCGGCGTGGGAGTCGAGGCCGGCATCGGAGGCGACGTCGGCGGCGGGCGCGTCAGGGTTTGCGCAGGCTCCATCGGTGTGGGCCTCGCCGTCCAGGCCGGCCGTGTCGGCGGGGGCGGCAGCCGCCGCCGCGGCGGCGGAGAGCAGCTCTGGCGCATCCCAGGCCTGCGCGGCGGCGGAGGCGCCGTGTTTTGACAGCAGCTCCTCCACTTCGGCCCGGCTGGGCAGGCTGCGGCGGAGGGGCCAGGTTGCGACGCACGACAGCAACGAGGCTTGTTAGCTGCACGAGGGCGAGGGATAACTGAGCGCGAGGGGTGACTAGGCATCAAGCTAGGTAACGCGCTCTATGCACGTGCGTGTGTGTTTTCGGAACGCCGCACCCCACCTGGGCATGGCGCCCATGCGCGATACGGCGATGGCCCCGGCCGCGGCCGCGAAGCGAAGCGCGTCCTCGTAGCGTGGCCCGCCGCCGCCGTCAGCCGCCGCGCCGGCCTGGCCGCCGCGGCCCTCTGCCAGCGCCAGCGCCAGCGCGGCACGGAAGGCGTCGCCGGCGGCCGTTGCGTCGAGCACCACGCCGCCCGGCACCGGCAGCGCCGGCTGGCGGATGGCGCGCACGGGCCGGCACCTGGGGCACACGCGGCCACGGCCCTCGCCAGGTCAGGCGCCAGGAATGCAGCGAGGGAGCCGGTCGGAGGTCCTTGGCCGTCGTCCCTGGAGGCCGTGTGCCGCGGGCTGGCGCCTGAGCCCAGGTCGCTAGGCAACGTCGCGGCTTGTGCGCAGCGCATCTTGGCGGCAGGTGCCGACATGGGGTTTGGGGCATGCGCGACGGCATCAGGGCCGCCAGCAGCAGGGCGCCCACCTGCGCCTGCGCTCCAACCTCGGCTGCTGCGCTCCGACCTCCTCGCCCTCCTGCCGCAGGGGCTGGCCTAGTAGCAGCAGGCTGCCGCGCGCCTCCAGCGTGACCAGCACGTTGCAGGCGCCGCCGCCCATCAGCGACCCCGCGGCCGCAGCCACCTGCGGGGCGGGGCACCGCGGCACGGCGGCACCACCGTGTGCGGAAACGCCACGTGTGCGGTAGCGCCAGGTGTGCAGTCATGGTGCAAGGACACCGCACACGCGCGCGGCAAAGCGCACGAAGCGCGGCGCCAGAGGGGAACGACGCCCCAGGTCGAGGCCTCGCCTGCTGCTCGCTGGCGGTGGGCAGTCCGCCGGTGAGGCGCTGCAGCTCCTGCTCATTGGGCGCCAAGAGGTCCACCAGAGAGAGCAGCCCGGGGGACACGGGCCGGTTCTCGCCGCCTGGAGGTTGAGGGCGGCGGCGGAGGGCGGGGCCACGTTCCGACGGATGGACTCGGATGTGTCACGTCAGCTGCAGCGATGGTGCAGGGCCCCGCCGCTGCGTCGGCGTTCAGCGGCAGCGGCGCACCTGCTCCCAGCAGCACGGGCATGCGCTACTTCTTCACAGATGCGGTACATCAAAGTGACAGAGTTCACACGACTGCCGTGCGCAGCTGCAGCCTGTACCTGCGTCTAGCAGGACGGGGATGCCCGCTGCCGCCGCCGCAGCCGCGAACGCTTGATTTACGTGCTCGGGCACCTCCCGCTGCAGCAGCAGCATCGAGGCCTTCACCCCGCCGGCGCCCTCCGCAGCACCGGCGCTGCCGCCGCCAGCCACGACCTCGGCGGCGTGCTGCGCGAGCAGCGCGGCCTCGCGCTCGGCATCGGGCTGCGCGCCGCCGGCTGCCGCCGGCAGCAGCGACCAGCCCTGCGTGTTGGCGCCGCCCAGGACCACGCTGGTGGCTGCGCCCTCGGCATCCAGCCTGAGTGATTGGGTCAGCGGCGCCAGCAGAACACAGGCCAGCGGGGCTCAGCTGTGGTGCCAGGTCGCACGCAACGGCCACCTGGCGCCAGTGTGCGGGTATGCCGGAGGCTGGCCAACCAGGGCGATGCTGCATGGCCTGCAGCAGAGCCCCAGGCCCCTGGGCGTCGTCGCCCCATCGGCCGTCGCCCCATCGGCCGTCGCCCCATATGCCCACCACACGATGCCGGCTCCAGTGGACATGTTGGCCACAACTCGCGAGGCAGAGGTGTCCACACCGGCCTTGGCCAGCTCGGACTGGAGCCAGGGCAGGTAGGCGTCGTCGCCCTGCGGCCAGGGTGGCGGAGCGGGCGGGTGTGGGAGCAGGGAGGGCCGGCGTGGCGCCAGCGCCGTCGCGAGGCAGGCGCCTGGAGGGAAGGAAGGAGTGCTGTGGCCGGCAGTTCCGCAGTGCCGCCGCGGCAGCTCCGGTGGAGCCCCGCACTTCGCCAGGGATACGCCTTCCCCAGGCGCCGCAGCGAGGGCGCGGTTGGGCGCGGCCCGAGTGCCGACGCACCAGGCGGCACACGAAGCGCGCCGCGGGCCTGCCAGTGCCGGTGGACAGCAGTGCGGCAGCCACCGCCTGATTGGCTCCTGCGGGTCGCAGGGCGTTAGGGGGGCTGGGAGGCTAGCTGGTGGCAGCTGCCAAGGGGCGTGCCGAGCGTTGCCAGCTTGCCCTGGGTCTACACCCTTGGCCCGGGCCCCTCTGCCGGCAACACCAGCACCGAGCACCGACGCGCCGCTCCCTGCCGGCCGGCCTCTTGCCTTTCCCGCCGACGGCCAGCGTAGGGCTGGGCCGGGCGGCTATCTTCGTTTCCGAGCGACGGGGGAGCTCATCGAGGTGCACAGTGGTGTCGACGTTGATGGACCCGACCACCAATATTGGGCCTTCCGACATAAAGCTGCGGAGGTGCGCCTGGGCAGACACGGCGAGCAGCGCAGCCGCGAATACTGCAAGCGCCATGCCGGAAGACATTTACACTACGTGTCGCGTGTACTGTTGAAGCGTGCGAGCTGTGACATGTTTAATATGCTAGTGTTGGCGTCCAGCTGCGGGACTTCCATATGCTTGCGATCGCGCGGCGTGCCAAACCGGGCCAACCCGCACCGACCCGCGCGTTCTTGTGCTGCCGTGACGCCATGCGTTCTGTCTGCATCCAGCGTGCAGTGGTGTCGTCCACGCATACAGAGTGGTGTCGTCTACGCATACAGAGAATGTACCTTGCAACCTGTCCAGCTGCCGTCTGACCAACCTCCATCTACATGCCTCTTTGCTGTGAGACGTCTGGCCGTGCTCTCCCGCGCTCCTGCGCCAATGCCTTCCCGCGCTTGTGTCAGCCCGCCACGCAGCTCCGTCCACGGCCACCCACACTCTCCTCCAACCCCGCCCCCTACTTGACCCCCAGCCGCTTAAGCGCCATGCGCACGCCGCTGATCTCCTTGTTCAGCAGGTCGAGCCGCTGCTCCACCACCGCCTTGCGGCTGCGCTCGCGCATGGAGCGGCCCGCGCCCAGCGGCATGCGGCCATACTCGGCCTCCAGGCCGCCCTTCTCTGCACACAGCAGCATCAGCTGGTCCTCCAGCGCCTTGCTGCGGGCCAGCATGTCCTGAGGCAGGGAAGGGTGCCGGGGCCGGGGGCCGGGGAGATTGGTTGCATGGACCAGCAGGTACAGCACAAGGTACCGGGGCATGTGGGCTCCTAGGCTGCGCCTTGGGTCCGCACCTTGGCCGTCTGCTCGGTGCCATAGGGCGAGTCACTGGCTGGCTGGCCGGACCCGGGCGCCGCGGTGACACCCGCGCCCACAGCGTTGGGCGGCCGGCGGTACGCGTAGGAGCCGTCCGTGGTGAAGGTCGCGTAGGGCGGCGGCGGCGAGGACGGCCCGCCGGCAGACGCAGCCGCCCTCGCCGCCTGCGGCTGCTGGGCCTGGGCCTGGTGCTGCCCCTGCGGCTGCGACGGCTGCCAGAAGGCGGAGCTGGAGGCTCCGCCTGATGGCGCGTCACGGCTGCGGTCTGGGCGGGCGGCGGGGTATGGCCCAGACCCTGCCGCAGCGTACGAGGCCCTCGCGTCCGGTAGCAGCGCCGCCAGCGACTCCTGCACGCCCGAGCCGTACGCCCTCTCGAACGCCGCGCTGCCATGACCGCTGTCGTACGGCAGCCGACCGTTACTACCGGCTACCGTACGTCCGGCATGATCGTCGTACGACGATACGGGCGCCGGGCCCCAGGCGCTTGCGCTGCTCCGCTCGGCCTGCAGCTCCCCGTAGCCGCCGGCGCCGCCACCGCCAGCGCCTGACCTATAGCCGGCGGCGCCGGTGGCGCTGCCGCCATGCTGGCCGGCGCCACCGCCAGCGGCATATGCTGAGTATGACTGTGGGGAGTGCGGCGCTGCTGCCCGAGCTCGCGCCTCGGCCTCCGCCCGGACCATGCTTCGGAATGTCTCCGGGTCTAGCTTGCTGTAGGAGATGTCCGAGGGGAGCTCCCGCACAGCCAGAGCGGCGCTGCCGCCGCTGTCGGCCGGATGCTGCACGACGCCGGCGGGCAGCGGCGGCCGGGCGGCGCCGTACGCGGAGGAGCTGGCGCCACCACCGGGCGCGTCGCCCGAGGCGGGCACGGAGAGCCAGGCGGACGTGAGGGTGCCCTGCTGCCTCGAGGCCGGCGGCAGGTCCGTTATGATGCCGGCCTGCGCCACTCAGCCACGGGGGTACGGGGAAGCGGCGAGACTCGTCAGCGTGGGGCGAGAGTGCACGCAGGCATGCATGATGGCAGAATGTACACTCAAAGCCACAGCGGCGCCTCCTGCTGCGTCAAGCGCACGCTCCGCACGTAGGGGCCTCTCGGCCAGGCGGCTGCCTCGGTCCCGCGAGGCCTGGAGCGCCAGCCGCAAACGGCGGCCCCGCGCAACCGGAGCAGCGCACCGGCTTGGCCTCCCGCGCCACGCGCGCCGCGTCCACCGCGTGCCTCGCGCGCACCGACTCCTCGCGAGCCGCCGCCAGGTCGTACACCAGCTGCCCGTTGCGGGACTCGAGCTCTGCACGCGAGGAGGGCAGCGACGGCGCCAGGTCAGCTGGGGAGCGCACGCAACATCACACGCAGTCAAGCATGCCGTGTCAACAGGCGCAGCAGAAGCCCAACTCTCTGCTGGTGTGCCCTGTCCCTGTCCGTGCCCCTGCCCCTGGGGGCCACTCGCACCCGTCAGCCTGCTGCGCATCGCCGCCAGCTGCACCGCCGCGCTCTCGTGCTCGCTCTCCGCGCGGCTGGCCAGGCTCTGCGCGGTGCTGGCCGCGCGCGCTCCGTCCTGCTGCGCCTGCCGCAGCTTCTCGCGCAGCTCGGCGTTCTCGATGCGCCCCTGCGGCGCCGCGGCCCATGGCGTTGGTTCGGTCGCACGCACCAGGCCGGCAGGCAGCTCGCAGCCCCGGCACCGTGAAGCGCCGGCGCTGATACCACACAATACACAATATACATGCGACAACACGCGTGCTGTGCCGCGTGTGGGGTTCTGTTCTATCTAACACTGGAACACACGCGGGCCCCTCGAGCATCCGCCAATGGGAGGCTGAGGTCGGCCCGGCAGTGCTGCGAGGCTTCCCCTGGCCGCGCCCTCATCTCCTGACAGCGCTGCCCTCCTTGCCTTGATGATGGTGTCGTTCAGCTGCTGCACCTCTTTGCGCAGCGCCATGTTCTCGCCGCTCAGCCGCCGTTCCTCCTCGCCCAGCGTGTCGATCTGTGCGGCCGGGGCCGCCATGCGAGAGCAGCCTGCTCGACCCATCCTTGTTGGAGGCCATGTAGGCACCGCGAGCGCCAGCGGCCGCGCGCACGGGGCTCAGCCCCTGGTGCCGACCGCCTCGTCCGGTCTGGTGCAGCGAGCTTTGGAGGCATGGCGGGCCACACCCCGGAGGCGGCTGCCGGCGTACTTCCCGCCTCGGGCCCTGCATCGGGGCCGGCGGCGGCCCCCATTCACGGGGCCCGCAGCCCCACGCACCTTGCGCCTCGCCACCTCGAGGTCCTTGTTGGCCTCCACGTAGCGGTCCTGCCACTGCACGGCCGTGTCCTTGGACGCAGCTAGCGCGTCGCGGGCAGCCGCCACCTCCTCCTGTGTGGCAGACGTGGTACCGCAGTTGGGAGCAGCATGGCGCATGGGAAAGGGCGGGCAGCGCAAGGGCAGCCGGCCCCGGAACTATGTGCGCCTTCTGGGAGACCGAGGAGGCCACAGCGCAAGCGCTTATACTAGCAGGAGAGCAGGAGACGGGCTTGCAAGCATAGCAAGGCTGTCGGAATCCGGAAGAGCGGCGCACCTGTGTCGACCGCAGCTCGCCCGACAAGACGTCGTTGGCGCGGCGGGCCGTCTCCAGGGCGCTTTCGCGGCCCTTGGCAGTGGCGGTGGCCTGCGGCCGATCCAGCACAGTCAGCAGCCCGGCAGCTTGGCAGAGGCGCGGCCAGCAAGAGGGCGCCGCGGCGCCGCTGTTGAGCCTTGTAGCCCCAGGAGCGGGCAGGTCTGCATCCCCACGCTACCGTACTGCGGCTGCAGCTTGTCCCCCCCACCTGCGACACCTCGTCTCGGAGGGCGTCCTGCTTGGCCTCCAGCGCCTGCCTGGCGGACTGCGCGGCCTCCAGCGCCGACTGCGGGCAGGGCAGCACACCGCGGATGCCACACAGGACAGCAGCCGGCACGTCAAGCCACTAGGCACCGTGGCCCGCGGCTGCGGTGCTGTCAGGGCTCCGCGCCCTTGCGGCTGCCGCCCGCGAGGGGGAGCTCAGTGGCCCACCTGCAGGTCCAGCAGCCGCTTCTGCAGGTCTGCGTTCTGCCGCTCCAGCGACTGGATCTGGGCCTGGCGCGGGCAGGCGCAGTGGCGTCAGCCGGGGCGGCACAGGGAGCCCCAGGGGGTCACAGCGCGCCACCTGCTCAGCACAAGCTTGCCGCTGCTGGCTCGCGAGCCCGACTGCGCCGCGCCCCCGGGCCCCGCGAGCCTCGTACCTGGTACCGATGCGCCGCCGCGCCCTTGTCGTCGCCAGACCCGGGCGCCGCGCTGCCGCCGCCGGCAGCGCGCCCCGCCCGCTCTGCTGTCCCCGTCGCGCCGGGTCCGAGCCGCGCCATGCCGTCGCCGCCGGCCGACACCAGCGGGCTGGTCCGCAGCTCATCAATGACGTGCCGCACGGCGGGGCCGCCACCAGCCGCCAGCGAGGTCAGCAGCGGGGTGGCGCCACCGGCACCGCCCCCGGAGTACCCCCCCGCAGCTGGGGGCGGCGCCTGTGGCGCCGCCGCGGCCCTTGGCGGCGACGGCGACGCCATAGCGGCGGCGGGGAAGGGTGCGGCGGCGGCCTCGGCTGAGATCGCCCAGCGCGCCCTGCCGCCGCTTGCGCGCGCGGCCAGGGAGGCGCGCAGCTCCGAGTCGCGGCCGGGGTCCAGCGGGCCCAGGCCGTGGCCGTAGCCATGTGGATCGGCGGGGTTGTGGGTCGGCGGCGAGCCGTGGGCCGGGAAGGGCGGATGCAGGGCGCTGGGCGCATAGGCGTCGGCGGCCAAGCTGGCACGGAGCGCGTGCAGCTGTGCGGCCGGGTCCGGCGGTGAGCCACCGCCGAGGACATAGCTCGCGGCTGCTGCGAGGCGAGCGTCGAGGGATTGCTGGGAGGTGGTGCCCATGCGCTGCTGGGTGTAGTGGGTGGCAGGGGGAGGGTCGTAGCCCCAGGACGGCTGGTCGGGCCCGGTGCCGTAGTAGGCCGCGGGGAAGGGCGGGGGTGGGGCCGAGGGGCTGCTGCCTTGCGCTGGGTAGGCGTGCATGGGGAAGGGCGGCGCTGCGGGCCGGCCGGGACTGGGGCCCCCGGCAGCGAGGTCCAGGGCTGAGAGCTGTGCGCGCTGTTGTGGGGACAGGCGGTCCGGGTAGGCGTATCCAGGGCTGGCGCTGGCGCTGGTGCCGCCGGCTGGCTGGTGCGTGGGGCTGCCATAGAGGGCAGCGCCACCCGATCCAGGCCATGTGCCGCCGACATCACCCTCGGGGCTGGGCGGCAGCGGCGACCGGCCCAACGCTGGCTGGAGGCTGTGGGTGCAGCGAAGAAGCGAAGGGCAGCGGGGGACCGAGGTGTGGAGCCCCGCGCGGGTGGCCAGCATCTAGCGCCGTGGGGCCTTCACAAGAGATGCCGCACCTCAGCTCCGACGCCAGGTCCACCATGCCGTCATGGCCAGCAGCGACGAACGTCGAGGTACTCGGCAGAAGCATCGACTCGCCGAGCGATGAGCCGCCCCAGGTGCTGCCTTCGGGTGACTGCATTTTTGGTAATGCTTCAGCTGTGACTCAGCTATGATTGGTTCGCATGCTTACAGAAGACCTGGGTCAGCATGCCGACAAGGCTCGCGATACGCAAGTTCCCTGACTCTCAGCATGTATATCGGACCGTGCTCTACGCGTGTAGCAAGCAGTATCAAGCCGGGGGTCCTGCCGCGACAGCTCCAGTACTGGATCCCACAGTTCACAGGGCCTTCAGGCGCCCTGCTTCGCAATAACCGTTAGCTCGGAGCACCTCCAGCTTTCTTTTCAACACTCAACCCCCATCAACATAACCATCGCGCATTACCACTTGTGGGAGACCCTCGACCGTCGTCGTTTGCTTTGCAGTGGCAGTTTGGCACGCAGACTTCTTCGTCACAGCGGACGCTGTGGACTTCCTCAACATCTGCTGCTGATACCACAGCTTTACAGCTTCGCAGCTCACTGTTCATCGGCATGGCGACAGCAAGCGCAACCGGAGCCGATGCGAATGCTGTCAATGACCAGGAGAACTGGCGGATCCGAGTGCGGTGAGCCCTTGTCAAATAGTTTGGTCGGCTCGATGCTGTCGCCCATGCGCCATGCCGCTCGCGCATGTGTCGCTTAGGTTCGCCATCGCATATATCCTACAGGAAGGAGCAAGCGACAGCAAAGAAGTGGGACTCGGAGTGGGGCTTCCTGCAGCGGACAGAGACGCCAAGCGTGGTGAGCATCCCCGAGCGGCGGCATCTTCCGGCGCGCCAGCAGAGCGTGTACATCAATGGCACCATGTGCTCGCTGGCTTGTAGCGCTGCGTGCGTGGCGTGGCGGCCGCCCCCCTCCCCGCCCTCAGCTCTTCGCCCACCCCACAGCTCACCCGCCGCCTTCACGACAGAGCGCCCCCCATCTACTGCTACCTCTACCTACTCTCAGCTTGACGGTTCGGCAACGGCCTTGTGAATTGCAGGAGAAGGAGCCACACGCTCGCGCAACCATAAAGTACTTCAGCGGCACCGGCAACTATACCCTGCTTCAAAAGAAGATCCCCCTCGTCGGCCGAGACGCGGAGCGCGCTGTCACCCAGGTGCGCCCCTCCCGCCCGCGAGCACCCCCAGTTAACCCACCCTCCCGCGCTTCCACCACACAATCCCCTACTCTATTTCGGCCCTAAAAGTTGAACACTCCCGTACGCCACTTGTCACCCCCCCACACACACGCCCCCACGGCGCGCTGCCCACCTGCACAACCTCCTCGCTCCCATCGAGGCGCCCCCAACTGTCGGCTTTGGGCAAAGCCTCCTCCCCCACAAACTCCTCGCGCCCCTCGCCCAACCTCCCTTGCATCTCACCGCCCCGCAGGAGCGCGAGTACCTGGCCAGCGCCTCGCTGGCGGGCAATCGGCCCGCCACCGCGCTGCAGGCGACCCTCGTGTCGCACAGCCAGCGCATGGACTACATCAAGAGCCACGACATGGCGCTGGAGACAACCAACAGGGTGTACGGCGGACGGCACACGCTGGAGCAGGTGTGTACGGCAGCGGGGTACGGCAGCGGGAGCTTCTGCCAGGTTGGCGGGGTCGGCGTGGAGGGGGATGAGCTGGAGCTAGTGCTTGTGTGGCGTGCCCAAGCTGCGGCGGTCGAGCAGTCCAGACTCTTGTACCGCGCTGCCTTCCTCTCGGCCGCAGTTTGGCGTGGCCCAGTTTGGCGTTCGCGAGACGCGCACCAAGCTGCCCCCGAACTGAGCGACACAGATCGGCCGCAACGGCAGCAGCAGTGGCGACACGGCTGCCAGGTGCTGGTCGCCCGGCCCGAGCAGGCGCCAGCAGTGGCGCGGGCAGCCGAGGCTGCCTGGGGCTCGAAGCCTCAAGCACATGGCAGTAAGGATCGGGGGTGCGCACTCGTGAGGACGCGGGCCCGGTCGCATTCTTGCGTGGCTGGTGAGGCCGTGTGGGCTTCAGCTGTGAGCGAGCAGTGTGGCAGGCAGAGGAACAGGCAGTGTGTTGCTGCGTAGCAGGATTGTACCGTAGAGGCAGAGCAGGCGTGTAGGCCGTGGGGTGCATGCACCCTCCATCCACCCCGTCTGGCGTGGAAGTAGCCGGTAGCGGCAGAGTCTGTAGTATGGTTGTAGACCGGACTGCAAGCGGCGCTGTGACAGCGCTGCGACAGGGCTTGCTGAACAAGCTTGCTCCTCGCCTAAATGACGCGTTCATTGTGCTTGCTACGTTGGTAGGCTGAAGGCTAGCTGCAGCGTTAGCTAGGCAGGCTGCGGTCATGATTCGCTTTCATCGCGTTGTGCTAGTCCATTTGTTACGTTGGGCTGCAAGCAGGCAGCCATGTGAGTAGGGCTTGGTTGGCAGTCTGGCTAGGGATGCCTCCACCTCATAAGCTGAACTTGACATATGACTTCTTATGACTTAGACTTCTATGACTGGGCAGTGCGGTAGGGCGTTGTGCGCTTGCCCAGGGAGTGCGTAGGCATGCTTGCGGCGCTTGGCGAAAGGGGGAGCGAGGGGTGATCGCCCTGGTGTTTATGGAAAGGGAAATTACAGATGAGCAAAGGGGCCGCAACGGGAGGCAGAGCTCCCTTGGCCCCTAAGCGCACGACCACCAACGGCACGCCCCACGCGGCGACGAGCCCCAGCCCCACGCACGCCGCCCCCACAAGGAGACGCACTCACGAGCCAGCCGCGCGGCGCGCATAGGCTGACCTCCGTCCGTGTTCAGGAACGAAGCGGTGATTACATGGAGTGGGCGTGACAGAAGGCGAACCAACGGCCCCCCAAAGCCGGCAACCAGGAGACAGCTCCTTTCAGCCGATTCCCCATGTACCCCGCCCGGATTGGTATTCGGGGCAAGGGAAAGCTTCCATACCACCCTCCGGCGCGTCCACTCAACACACCGCGCATACGACAAAAGTCGGCATGCAGCCACTGGGTCCAAGCACAGCACGCAATACGTATGGAACAGAGCCCTCCAGCCGGCGCAACTGCAGGCTGGGGACCCCTTCGGTCAGCGCACCCACCAACCCTA